>CABFOV010003328.1:5969-35039 GCA_902141375.1 Timema poppense | reverse complement strand
TCATGAAACGTCGAGATTCGTCAAAATATCAAGTTCGATTTTTTTGACCATCACAATATTTTCTCTGCCTGTAAGATAGCGAGAAAGTAAAAAGACAGTAAGATGTTCGACATCTCGCCTGCTTTTAAAGAATGTAAATTTCAGTAGTAAATAAATCAGTAATTTTACCGGTTGTTTTCTATGGGTGTAAAACGTGGTCTCTTATTTTGTGCGACAAAACATATTTATGGTATTCGGAAATAAAATGCTCAGGAAGATATTTGTTCCAAAAAGGGATGAAGATACTGTGGAGTGGAGGAGTGACAATAATAATGATTTACGGTACATAACATGTGCTCATCACAACACATTGCTAGGATAATTAAGTCTCGTATACTACGGTGGGCAGGACATTCAGTGCGAATGGAAGAATATCTAACCATGTTCAGATTATTGTCCGGCAAACCCGATGGGAAGCAACCATTGGGAAGATCTATATTCAGATGAGTAAATAGCATTAGAATGGACCTGAAATATCTAGGGTGTAATGAGGTGGACTGGGTAGATAAAGCTCAAGATAGGTATAGGGTTTAATGAGGTGGAATGGATAGAACTATCTCAAGATATAGATAGGGTTTAATGAGGTGGACAGGGTAGAACTAGCTCAAGATAGAGATAGGGTTTAATGAGGTGGACAGGGTAGAACTAGCTCAAGATAGAGATAGGGTGTAACGAGGTGGACTGGGTAGAACTAGCTCAAGATAGGAACGAGGTGAACTGGGTAGAACTAGGAGCCTCCCGCCGCCCCTAATCTTAAGACGAAAACTCAGCAAGTAGCTGTTCTTTTAATTAGCACCGTGTCTTACTACCCATTCGGGTTATACGTCTATGTAATAATTACTCTACTTAAATCTAGAACAGACACAACCTCCATCCCCCGGCCGTTAATTTATTCATTGTGAAAGGGGAAACCCACATTTCACCAATTATAAATTTTTCGGCCATGCCGGGAATCTAACCCGGGAACTTTAGCTCCGAAGGCAGAGACTCTACCGACTGAGCTAAAGTGTCGGACTCGAGTAGCTGTTGGCAAGAAATACGGTACAATTTGTATTAATAAAAAAATGGATATAATGTTACGCTGACAAATTAAAAAAAACTTGAGTTGTAAATATTAACACTTCTATTGAGCACATCTAATTAAATTGTTTTATTTGTAATCTGTTGATTACGACCCTTTTCATTACTTAAACAAATTTGTTTAAAAAAATAAACTAATGAAAAAAAAGTGATTTTGATTCATTCGCTTTAATTCGTTATAATTTTTCTTATAGTTTAAATGTATTTACATATATTAAATTTTTGTTTTTGAGGAGAATTTTCTTGCATCTAGAAGAAATCTCGGACCTACACTTGGCAGTTGGCAATATTGTCTAGTTTTCAAAAATCCCTCACTTGTTTTGTTTAACTGAGATGATATCTGTTTCAGTGTTTTGTTAGGGAGTGACGAGTTTGTTTTGATATCTTACCAGTGAGTTCCCACCAATTCAAAAACGTTCATATTTCATAATCTATAAAGTATAAATTGATACTCGACAATGGATAGATTTATTATCAAGAAGCCACGTCTCGAGAAAGTCAATAAGATAGAAACTTCATCAAATGTAAGTAGATAGCTTTTTACCGCCTCAACCTCAATAAGTGGTAGTAAATATGAATCAAAATGGCTCATTTATGGGTGAGTGGTCCTTGTAGGATTACTCAGATATAATTTATTTTTATTTTTCAATTCGACATGAAATGGTAAAATATTTTATCCGACCTAAAATGGCGGAGTTAAAGCGATTAAATCGCGTGGATTCTCCCACTCAGAAGCTAACAGCTGATTTATGTCAATATTCAATAAACATTCACTAAAAATTCAAAAATTGATAAAATTACGTGTGTAAATGTAAATTTGTTTGTTTTCCATTAAACCTATCTACAATTCAGAAAATTGTTTTAATTGACTTTTCCAATCTCCATGATGAATATTATTTTTTATAATTTTCTTGTCTTTAATATAATTTCCATTTTAGTAATAAAACATTACTTACAGTAGTCACTAGGTAAATGTAAGGAATGAGATGTATATGGAATAATGGCAACAATGATATGATAATTCGCTACCGAAAATTTTACATGAGAAGTCTCTATAGCTTTTTTTTTTTTTTTTTTTTCNTTTTTTTTTTTTTTTTTTCAGATTTCGCAGGCTCAACTCCAACTGCAACATTCATACATATCCCTCTTCTTATGAACCTTCCAATTCTACAGCTTGCATTGGAGACTGCGTAGAGGTATCTGAAAGTATTCCAATAAAAATCCAGTGATTATGCTAATAATGATATTGGACTTTTCGTTGGTAAATTGACCATTAGCTATGTGGACAATGAAATGTTGACAAGAAGAGCTTGGGAACCCTTACCCTCCCACAAGTGTCAATCACAGGTAATTGGTTCAAAGAAACGAACCTTTCAAAATAAATGGCTGCGGCGGTTTCCTTGGCTGGCATACTCTGAGAAATTAAATAAAACGTTTTGTTAAGTTTTGTGTGGTATTTGCTCAAAATGAAGTTGGTCAAGGTTCCAATGAGCCAGCAGAGAATTTAGTTAAAAAACCATTCAAAAAGTGGAAGAATGCAATAGAGATTTTTAAAAAAACATTCGAGAACAATATATCATCAAAGATCTCGAGAGGCAAAAGAGGAATTTTTAAACATTTTTGATGGGCACATACAAAATTTTGTGGAACAGTTGGTAAAGAAAGAAAAAGTTGAAGTAGAAAAGAACAGGAAAGTCTTACAAACTATTATTGAAACAATTGTTTTCTGTGGGAAACGAGAGCTACCTCTTCATGGTCAGCGGGATTTTGGACGTTTGTCCCTAGAAGAACCGACCGCAAATGATGTGAAATTTTAGAGCCTTGCTACATTACCGGGCCAATCATGGAGACATCTGTTTTGGCTGATCACATTCTATCTTCAGCAGGAAATGCTATGTATGTCAGCCCAATAGTTCAGAATGAACTAGTACACCTCACAGGAGAACAGATCCAAACAGCAATTTTGGGCAGGATAAAGAAATCGATATTTTTCACCATATTAGCATATGAAACAACTGATATTAGCCGAGTTGAGCAATTTTCATTTTGTGTTCGTTACTTTGATGTTGAAATCATGGATATTAGAGAGGATTTCCTCACATTCGTCCCAGTCTATGATATGACTGACTGGCGCTGACATTGCTGATACAATAACATTTGGACTTGATGTTCTGAATGTGCGCGGCCAAGGCCACGATGGAGCCTCAGTAATGCTGGTAGCATTTACTGGATTGAAAGCAATCATAAAACGTGATTTCCCTAAAGCAATATATACTCACTGCTCTAATTTGTGTTTAAGTGACGCTGCCAAAACAACTTGCATTCGCAATGGTTTCTCTATAATATCAGAAGTCAGCAGTTTTTTTAGAGCTTCAACAAAGCTTGCAAAAGCTTTGAAAGATATTTTAGTGGCAGCAGCAAAGGGCAATACTTTCCTCTACAAATACTGCGAAATAAGATGGGTGGAGACACGATGCTGTTTCAGTATTCCATGAATGTTTCGATTGTATCATTGAAGCATTGGAAACTATTATGAGCAACGAAGCAGAGGCAAACGACAAAGCTACTTCTTTCCACACATGTTTATGTAAGTTTGAATTTATCATCACGCTTACTGTTATGTCAAAAATGCTATCCATGACACATATAACATCAAAATATTTACAAAAAGAGTTTGTAGATAGATATAAGTTCAGCTTTGGTTAAAATTAGTATGAAAGAAAATATTTTTTTGCCGATCTGAGGAAAAGTGGAAAAGAAGAATTTAAAAAACTGTTTACAAAAGCTAGAGACATATCTCATAAATTAGAAGTTTTTATAAAAGGACCAAGAACAGTAGGCACTCAGAGGTACAGAGCAAATGTTGAAGCCAAAACCTCAGAAGAATACTTCCGACGGATTGTGTTCTATCCTCATTTGGACGAGATATTAGCTTCATTGAAAGGGAGATTTTCAAACCATAGGGATCTATTAAGAGGACTTGACTTTTTAATCTCAGTAAACGCTGTCAACAAAAAGTTCAGCGACTTGTTACCGGCTTTGGAGTTTTACAAGGATGATATGCAGCACACCAGCAGAGATATATTGGAAGCGGAATGGAGCCTTTGGGCATCACACTGGAAAGCTACAGACTCTCCAAAGCCAAAGAATGCTGTCAACAATATAAAGTATTTAGATCGAGAAATGTTTCCCAATCTGACAACTCCACTAACAATTTTGGCAATAATACCAATGACCACATCTTCCGTTGAAAGGTCATTCTCGACTTTGAAGAGACTGAAGAATTACCTGCGTAACAGCACAGGTGAAGACCGGCTAACATCTTTAGCTTTGATGACTGTACATAGAGACATAAAAGTGAATATCTCAAAAATTATCAATCCCTAAAATCAAAGCAATAGACGATGCTCTTTCACTTAAGGGTTTGTGGCTTGTGCTAATAGTTTTTATTCACCTTATTTGGTTTATTTTAATTTTTTTGACACTATTATTTCCCAAGATTTTTTATGCTACTGTTGATAATATCATAAATACTTAAACACTATTTCTTTCATTTGTATTCATTTTATTTCAAATTACTACCATGCTAAATACTATTTAACTATTTATAATTATAAAGTTAAGGAATAGCTGTAAAAATCGTACATTGTTACCATGTGTTAAGAATTATTAAACATAATTCCAAATTGTCTAATCGTCCATATTTTATTTTATCCTAACATATAAACCAAACTAAATGCCTATAAAGTGTAAAGTATTTATTTCTCATACAAGCTACATCACTGGTTAGTAGTTAATAACTATTATGAATAATCTAAAACTATGATTATTGCTGAGAATTGAGAAATACAGTTTCTTAACATATTTTCAAAAATAGGCTTTCAGATATCGTCCCCCCCCCTCCTCTCCAACCAAACTGACTTAAGATAAGGACATTGAATCATAATCGACTTTAAAATAATTTGCACCTTAGGACTATTTGTATCGAGACAGTTTTCAAAAGAGACTCACCTAGTGGTTGGATGTCAGTGTTTATTTGGCACGATAGGACCTAGAAGGACTTTATTTTAACATTACTAGAATGAAAGCGAGTCTTTCTAAGTTATCGCTCATAAGGTTTATTTGTAAATATAGGTGTAATAATAAACACGCTTCTTTTATATCTCATCAACTTGTAAAAATAAACAACCACGGAAAGTTTAATTGGACAAGTCAAATCCTATATGCTTTTTGTTCTTGTGAGTGAATTAAGACGACATCTTGGACTGTTTAATTTAAATGAATAATCGTTACAGGGTACAAACCCACAACATATGTTGCCGAATGTTTCTATATAACATTTCGGAAAGCTTACCTTGAGAGCAAAGACCTGAGAAAATGAAATATATTGGTCTCACGAAGATAATAAAATAGTAATTTACCGCTGTACTACTAAACTAGCGTTTGCCCATAGTTTCGCTCGCATTAATATATGGACAAAACTTACAAACTACATTTGTTTTTGAACAGTCACTACACCCAGTTTCCCGCCCGTCAATTTATCACTGTGAAATAGGAGACTCTAATATGCCCAGTGATACTTTTTTTTTGCCATGCTAGGAAGCGAACTTTGGATCCTTAGCTCAATTTGAAGACGCACTAACGACCGAGGAGGACTATCATTAAACACAAACTAAGTGCAACAAAGGTATCCAGTCTAGACCTAGAGAAGCTAGTTTAACAAGGGGACAAGTCGTCCATGACAGATTAATTCACATTTATTTCAAGATGGGAATGGTAACGGTATATTTGACCAGAGACAAAAGAGAAGTCACTAGTGACAAGTGAACTAGAGCCAAACAACAAGTACTTTGGGCCGAAGTGACATGAGTTTTGTTTTACAAAGCCAATTGCTATCAAGTGGGCCAGTCATTCAAGGTCTGTTTTTTTAAAATCAGGTTATAAGCATATATGATAATTACGTTAGTGGAATAGGGATGATGACAAGGCAGGATCCAGGGTTTGTTTTCGAGGGGGGATTGGTTTTCATAAGGCTCCTTTAAGTATACATCCAATAATTTTAATTAATAAAGATTTTTTATGAATAATAATTTTGATAGTAATATCATTGCTAGTTAAAACAAAAATTTTGTTAAACGTTTGTAATTTTAATACAAATAACATAAAACAAAAAGTCACTGTAACAACAGAAGAATACATATGTGCATAGGCCCAAAACGTTTTAGTAGGAATTATAGAAAAAAATATGTATTTTAATACAAACGATTGGTTATCATAATAAACTTACTGGAGGGTTAGTTTTTAACACTATTGAATTAATGGAGCCGCGCTTTGGGCGTCAATTGTTACACTATGGAATCAATCGCCCCGCTTTGGGCGTCTATTGTTACACTATGAATTAATATCCAGATATAATAATGATGTGATGATGTTTAGGTTGTTTAAAGCTCCGTGATCGAGCACCTATCATCACTGTACGGAAAAGAAACCGTTTAACCAGCTGTCTATAGCTCCGTGTTCGAGCACCAATTAAATCGGTATATTAATAAAATTGAAGAAAGAGAACTGTTGATGGCTGATTATTCACACACGGTTTATTTAAATGACACCTGTTAATTACTAATACATATTCCAATTAAATGTTTTATATCACTGCACACTTGTAATATTAATTTAAGTTATTTTATAATGTGTTAGACTGTGACTTCCAATGTGTGGCTCTAACTGACTTGTGCGTGGGTGGGATGTCGGTGTAGATGTTTGGATCCCGGAGATGCCTTTAACATACGCACAACGGTTTATATATAACATACTCCTTGCCTTTTTATCCCCTCATCAACAGTGTGAAAACCAACTAATAGAAAGAGTCCTAGCGACAGGTGTTGTAAAGGCTAGCTTCTTATTGGTATAGAGAATTTGCGTCTTCTGCCAAATAGGCCCTACTGCGAAGTTGTTCCTTTTAACAGGAAGTAGCGCAGTTGTTCTTTTAACAGGAAAGACGGTATAGAAAATATATTTTAAAGGTGAAATCCTTTTTCCAATATTTCTGAGAATTCGCGTGTTTCTTCATGGATGAATCTTAAAAGGATACTTTACATATATTACTTTAAAGAAAAATTACCTTCATCCATGACTTTTTACATAATTTATAGTGAACCAAACCAATATCATTACAAGTTCTAAGCCGTTTACTTTACTGCACATTAGAGCTAAGTTGAAAGAGCTATTTATTAGGTAATGGAAACACGGAGATAGGGTGAGGGGGTGTTAGTCATAGAGGAGATAAGGCGAGGGAAATTTTAATCAAATAGGAGCTAAGGCAAGGGAGGTGTTAGTCAAATAGGAGCTAAGGCAAGGGAGGTGTTAGTCAAATAGGAGCTAAGGCAAGGGAGGTGTTAGTCAAATAGGAGCTAAGGCAAGGGAGGTGTTAGTCAAATAGGAGCTAAGGCAAGGAAGGTGTTAGTCAAATAGGAGCTAAGGTAAGGGAGGTGTTAGTCAAATAGGAGATAGGGCGAGGAAGGTGTTGGCCATTCCTTACAACACTAAGGTAACTACGGACAGGAAACAGCTATTGTGTATATCTTTAGGAAATCTAGGTTAAAATTTGAGCAGAAACAGAAATAGCTGTGAGGAAGGTTGTGTTTTAAAAGTAAGATTTTTTTAACAGTTACAATTATTTAAAATGTGGTTTACATCTTAACCCAACACACATAAATGCGAAGGTAGTTTAAAGAAAGGTAGGTAAAATACGTATGCGATAAATCACATGTGGAAAACCATCCCCATATGCACTTAGTCGAGATTTACACCGTGACTTCCCCGTCAAAGGCAATCTGGTATATTGTGAAAGTGACGCCTTAAACCGTTCAAACATCGGTGCGGGTACCCATCTAAACCTCAACTTCATTGGTATGAAGTGGATCACTCGGGCGAACCAAAACTCGGCCGACGGGAAAGGACTTGCGACTCCCTTGAGGATCAGAGAGAAATCTGGAGTGTAGATCAACAAATCAAACCTCCGGACGCTAGCACTAAGACTCGCTTGTCCGGCCGGAGCACTTCCGAGCGCAAACAAATAACGAGCAAGGAGTATTTGTATTGGTCAATAGCAACCAGCCACCGTCAGTCCCCACGCCGGGTATTTGCTCTGTACAGTCCAAACACAGGAGGGGGAGGCTGCCGCCAATACCTACAACTCTTCCTTTACCAGGCACGCTCTCGTCAACTCCGACAGCGTAGCAGGAACGCTAAATGATACAGAGGGTGGCTCTAAAACCTATGCTTGACGAAATAAAGAGGGGGAAGGGGATCAAAGAATGGGTATATTTCCTCTAGATTTATTATTATTATTATTATTATTATTATTAGCACCACGTCTTACTACCCGTTCGGGTTATACGCACTTACGCTAATGTGTAATGGTAGGGTGATTGTGAGATGAAATGGAGGACCTACAGTTTAACGTGGAATCCGAACCACGGTGGAGGCCTGGCATTCCTCAGATTCACAAGTTGTGATTAATATACGTCTTGTCAGAGGTGAAGGAAGGGTTTGGTAATCAGATAAATCTGTGCCGGGACCGAGGATTGAACCCCGGACCCCAGCACAGAAGTCCGACACCTTACCCCTAGACCACCAGGTCACCCTCACAAAGGCTTTTTAAATGCTAAGCTCATTTAAATAAAGTTTGGGGGTTCGTTTACCAAACACATAAACCGACCCTGTCTGAATCTTTTCAAAATAAATAAAATACCCATAAATAGGACAAATAACCCAAATAACTTGTGGAACTATTTTATGGTTTTACAAATGTAATTGCTTGTAGGCCCATGTCTCGTTCATTCTCTGGCCATTGGACCCACCAACCATTGGTTCCAAAAACCAAATGTGAAAATAGTTTCTGGTGACCACGTAGACACACTTATTGGCGTGTTAAACAGAATTATTAGTATAGTAGCCATCACATAACACAGATTTTAAGAAGGATTAATTTTCACCCCTCTCTTTTACAACAATTCTTTTTGTAGCACCTTTTACTAATTTTATTTGTGTTCCTTCTTTAGACTGATAGAAAATAACAGACATATACCATCCAATTTTATAAGAATGGTCTTATATGACTTTTAAATAGTCACATCTACTTTCACGTATTCTTATGTCAGACCACGCGATCTGCAGCTTTCAATTTTGATAAATACTATCAGTATCCATAAAACTCGCTTCCGTGACCACAGGGGCTAAGGCGTTACTCTCACAGTATACTAGACTGCCAATAGCTGAGGGACCTAAGCGCAAATCTCGGTCGGGCGTACTGAGGAAGGTTTATCCGAAATAGTTTTCCACTTCCCCTCCACGCAAATACAGGTGCACTTCTACTAAATTAAACCTGATACCTAACATATTAGTGTGATTATTATATAGGCGCATAGCCCGAACGGACAGTATGTCGCGGTGCTGAAAAAAATTACATCTTATAAAAGAAGTAACACGCATCAAGAGAAGGCCAATTTTAAGAATTTTAAGAAACAACTGGAGTGGACAAAGTGTCACAGCACACATTAAGCTCGACACATTGCTCCTAAACGTCAGAAATAAAAATAAAACAATTCTTAGAAGAAAAAAATCGTGAAGGTGACACATCTTCCCAAGCCTTTCCGGAGTCTGGAAGAACACGCGGCTTGGAAATCAACAAAAGAGATGCCAACAATTAAACGGCCAAGTTAAACATGGACTCGCCATTAACGACATAAATCTTGAAGCGGCGTTTTACTGCCCGATGGTCCAACATATTTACGATCCACTAGAGTCGACAGGGCCCAGTGTCTTGGAATAACGACGACAAGGTATGCTATGGCCTGTGGTAGCCCTCCTTATCTCTTATCTTAAATTAAAAGTTGTTTTTGTTTTCCAGAGGTGAATGAAGATTGAAAGGCTATATCTAACACTCAAATGAGAACGTAGTATTTCTTCAGTTCGAGGTTTAGATCCTCGAAAAAACACTGTCAGGTATTTTGTATTTCACTGCACTGATTATAAATTCACACATAAAGTAAAATAAACTTAACAGTGAACTCCAGACTGGAGCGGAAATGTGATTAGTTAGCTCAAAAGACGAACTCATTCTCAAACAATAGATTATAAATACCAAGAGATGATTAATAGCTAATAAATATAATAATGCAGGATAAATTAATGTAGTTTAAGTAATGTGGAAAAGGTCAAACTGAAAAGTTAGACGTGTTAGGCCTTGGAAGAAACAAGTATACTTGATTTTTCATTAATTTTAAAAAATGGTCTTTTCTTAATTATCTTGCTCACAAAATTACACAAAGTTACTTATTATGATAAGAAAGAACAAAACACCGAGAAACACACGAAGAAAATGTAGTTGTCATTTTTTGGTATGTTTTATTTCCTCTCATTACGATGAAGGCACGTGTCCAAACATTTGAAACTGTGCACGTAAGAAGGTTGAAAACAAAATGTAAGAATGTAAAGCGTACGAATAAATAAAGGGAAACGTTTTCTTGATTCAATCATAATCTAACGCATCTATCTTTATAGGTCCATACCCTTTCCCAATTCTTAAACTATCATTATTATACAGTGTGCACCTAAAGCCAGGATTTTAAAATGTGTATTACATTTTCTAAATTAATTAAAAACTGATTCGGAAGAAATAAAATGAAGTGTTTTTTTCTGTTTATTTAGATCAAAGAAAAGCGTCAACAGGGGTAGCCACGCAATGCGTGTGTACAATATAGTGTAGTGTGTGCTTGGAAATGTAGAGCTTCACAAGCCCTGAATGTACAAGTGGTGTCATCAAAACGTGCGATCACACTTAAAGGGAGCCCTGAATGACACGTATCCAACTTGGTTACAAAATCATGTGAGCTAAACTTTTCCCCCGCTAATATTTAAATCACAAAGGTATATTTTGATGAAGAACTAAGGTTTCATAGTCTATATTTTAAAATAGTAAATTATTTTACTCTCTGAAGTATGAATGTGGTTCTACTGAGCCAAGCGGGCGGACATATCAATGGTTAAAATAGTGAATGGCTTGCTGGCTATAAATGTGTAAATTCAGTGGTGTAAAGGTCAACATGATATATCACTAGTTTGGATATGTGATTTCGTGTCTCAGATAGTTGACAAGTCTTACTTTATTGAACCTCATAAAGTAAATTATGCTATTCCTCCAGCATGGGAGGTCTTAAAGGTTAGAGTAAATCCTAAGAATCCATGCACATGCGCGCGCGTGTGTGTACAAATCATTTCCAAACGTACATCTTAAAAAACAATCAATGTTTGAGAGGAACCATAATATATGAATAAGTTTTTTATTGATTGATTTATTGATTGTATAAACAGAATACACACATAAAACCGTTAATAATCTTTTGTTGAGACGTAGGCAGTGCTTGTAGGTCAAAAGACAGCCCAAATCGAAGCGATGAGCAATATACAACCAAATAGACAAAGTTCGCCAAAATGTAATCACGGTGAGAGCACAATAATAAAGAAAAGCTAAGAAGGTAATGTGAACATTGTTAGCTAACGATCTCAAGTG
This sequence comes from Timema poppense, assembly GCA_902141375.1. Lineage (NCBI taxonomy): Eukaryota > Metazoa > Arthropoda > Insecta > Phasmatodea > Timematidae > Timema > Timema poppense. The sequence goes on along the minus strand of CABFOV010003328.1, from coordinate 23,347 downwards.
TCCTCTAAGGGATAATCTCTCAAAGAATTAATGACGTAAACCTGGCCGCAAAACAATCATTAGTAGGCCTACCCTAGTGGTAAGAGGAATGATGAACTAAGTCAAAGTTTCCGGGCTTAATTTTATACACAGATGTCAGATACTTTTATGAACCTATATTTGTATTTTATTAATACACTAGAATGTAAAGAGTGCATCTCGTTTATTCTTTAGTGTGTTCATTGGGAATACATTAAAGCAGATGGGAGGATAACATTAGAATGGATCTTAAAGAGATAGGGTGTAATGAAGTGTACTGGATATTACTAGCTCAAGATAGTGATAGGTCACGTACTTAAGTGTGTAATAAATTTGCGAGTTTATAATGCCATAAAGTAGGTGTTCATTAAAATAAATATTTCGAAAAACTATCTAAATTCAACATATGAAGAGCGGATAATATTTAAACACAACTCATATAAACCTTTCATCGCATTTTAATTATATTTTCTCGTTTGTATTTAAAATAAATCGGAGTTAATGCTAATAGGATAATTTTATCACTTAACACACTACATAAACAGGCTTACATAAAAATACATTAAATTTGTAAAAATAGCAAAAACAATCAATTTTTTGGATAGTAAAGAATAGAAACACTCGAATAGTTGTGACGTTTAACCGAAATTAGCCATGCTTGTAAGTTTCTGGGTAGATGGAATGGATACAAGTTCTTAAGACCACCAATGAATACGTCGGGGACTCAAATATTTTTATATATATATATATATATATATTATGTCTGATGAGTTAGTCAAGTCGATCAGAAATAAACTTGAGTTTGCCCCTACAGCAAAAAATACATAAATATGCTGATATAATAGGCCTATAAGGTCATTCTTTATAGTGATATAATTTTGTTTTAAGATATAGTTTACTCACATATTGAATAAAAAATAGTCTAGTTTTGAAATATATTATTCATTTCTTGGATTAAATATGATCAGTAAGACATATGCTTTTTAGAAAAATATCGTACAAGAGTTGTAATTTTGTCTCAGTCAGCACAGTGTTTGTGGATAAGAGGGAGAGGGGCTGTTGAACATGAAGAGAGATTTAAAAAGTCACTGCTGCAAACTGTGAAGATAGAAGAGTGAGTTGAACATAAAGAAAAATAGAGAAGGTTGATAAACATTAAGAGAGAACCAAATAAAAGATTGAAACTTCTTTCGTGTGTCATAGGCAACAAAATGCAGATATGTTTCTATCCACGGAGTCGTCTCAAAAAGACCACTACCTACCAAGTCCAAAGTTTGCGTTACCTCTCGTCATTAATCCATGGGCTCAGCGAGGACTCAAACGGCACATGTTCCCTTACCTCCACGCTGTGTCGTGGATGTTTCACGCAAAAGACAAACAAAGAAGGCTCTTAGTCGTCTCTGACATACCCACAAGTATTTATTAATTACAAGCCACAAACGCTCAACTGCCGTCGTAAAATTTTAGTAGACGAAGAGAATAAATTTTTAACAGCGTTAGAAATTATATCTTGAATTTAATGAGTAATAAACATATTTTAACTTCATATGTGTATAGTATTCAATTAAGAAATAAAAATAGCAGCTTTATTAATTGTGACATTATGACCATCTTTGCTAAGATATGTTTTATAAAACCTAGTTTAAGGGGCGAGGCGTCCTAGTAACCAGCGTCACAAACAATAACAATAAATATTTTTTTTTAGAAAAGAACGCATAACGTCAAACGTTTACAAAAACTCGGCTGAATAATTAACTGTTAAAAACTGAGAATTGTGCATTCCCATTGATAGCGCGAGTAAAACGAGGTATATTACCACTCTGGAGTGTGGGTTGCAAAGATACAGACATGATTGTACCACGGAGCACGATACAGCCCTTTTCCCCACAGCTACACGTCACTTTGTGCCCAAAGTAGGGGGGGTGGGGAGCGTTTTTAAATCCATTATTTCCCTACCAGCTATTAATTCATATATATTTTAATGTATCTTTTCATGTTTTCTATTAATTGATTGACAGACAAACCACTATTTATGATGCTTAAAAATGACTGATTCCTTGTCCCGTTATAGATTTACAAAGCACAGTAATACAGTCTTTGGAAATAAAAAATTGGATGCATCAGTTTAAAGATATGAGGGAGGAGGTGCTTAGTGGTGTACTTACCTAGTTAACACTTTCTAAGGTCAAAACTCGCTGGCTAAATTTAAAATAAATTAAAAAAGTTATCAAAATGAAAATAAATATTCATCGTGAAACTAAGGGATGTAACACAGTTTGGGAACAATGAATATTTAGCACCAAGACTTACTACACGTACTGCATATGTCCTAGTTACGCTAATGAGCTAAGGATGAGGAAGGTTTAATTTGCAGGGAGTGTACCCATATTTGTGTGGAATGAGAGTGGTAAACCATTTTTTTAAACCTCATTCCACCACCCGACTGTGATTCGAACCAGTCTAGTCTAACACAAGTGGCGCCTTAACTATATTTGTAGGCATACTCGTAGATTCCAATAATCAATTCAAGCATTGATAAAGAATAAAATATATTTATTAAATTATGTTTATTTATTGCAATCAATAATTTTTAGCTATATATATTTGAATGCCACAAATGGGTAAGATTTAAATATTGACGAGATATTAAATTATTTATTTTTTAAGTCCCAAATATTTGAGCTAATTAATACCAAAAATGAATTTTCATGATAGCCCTCAATCCAACCCTGTATGTGGCTTTGTGGTCAGGTAAGCCTCGGTGGTGGGGATAGAAAAAGGGCGGGGGGGAGAAGAAAAAACAACTCCCCGTTCTCCTTTGTGGCTCAAAAAGTCTAATATAAAAGACAAATGTCATCATTTCCTGCGGGTTGCTATTTATTAAAATAATAACCATATGTGAAAGAAAGTATTCTGATGGATTGATAGTACAATTTTTGGAGCTTGAGTTCGTACTATTTAATAACGTATTGTTATGATGAGTAGAAAAAAATTATTCAAACATGCGCAATATTTCCAATTGGTCTTACTAAAAACGAAAGCGTCAAGACATAGATATGACAAATTAACCTCTAACTATCCCCATATCTAAGTATTCTTTTTCGGCTATATTCAATTAATTTCAGTGATATTCACTATAGTTGTAGTAAGGAGAAACATTAAATTATAATATATGGAACGTACTTATATGTGACATATACTTAAATTGATTGATATAACTTCTTTGGTCAATTAAATCAAGATGAAAATATTAAGCAACTTAGCGTGCAAGATAATTTATTTAAGGAAAAACCTAATTATCATTAATTATAAAGTCAATTAAAACAGATACAATAACATTTCTAAAAAAATCATCAGTGAGATTGTTACAATAATAATATTCTTAAATTATTAAATTAGCAGAAAACAAGGAAATAGTAATAATCTGTGATGATAGTAATAGCAAGTTATAAGATTGACTGACAAACAAATTTACCAGTGGAAAAATGGGCAATTCGACTAGATTGGAGTTATTAATCCCTTAAACACGTTAATAAAGACGATTAATAAATTTGAATAACTTTGAAATAAAAATATTTAAAGGCTGAATTAAAGGTATGACTTAACAGTAATATGTAAATTGGTATGCCATCAATAATAATATTACTAGATGAATATTATATAACTAATAAATTGTTTTAAAACAAGTTAACAAGGAAACCATGTTCTGTAATAGTTAAATTAATTCAAGCAGTGACAGTATAAACATGATTAATAAAAAGGATCATTAGTTTGACTAGATTGTTATTCAAGTACCTTACACATGTGAGAAAGACAATTAACAGTGTAAAATGTCAACGTGAAACATATTAAAATGAAAGTTATGAAATAGCAAGTAACTTGTTTCACAAAATTACTAAAATAAGTATAAACGATCTAATGATACAAACTTGTTATTCGAGTCAATTGTTTGTAAAATTTGCCTGTGTTAAGTATTGCGATAATAGCTTAAGTTAGGAGATTTAATGGAAAGTCAACGGATGTGTGTCATCCAGGTTATACTTGTACTCTGTACTCTTGTACTCATAATTAATGATAATTAGGGTTTTCCTTAAATAAATTATCTTGCACGTTATGTTTATTATTTTTATCTTGATTTAATTGACCAAAGAAATTATACCAATCAATTTAAGTATATGTAACATCTAAGTACGTTCCTTATATTATATATTCAATTAAATTAAAATATATCAAATTAAAGTCCTAATGTGGGTAAAACCACTAAAACCTATTATGAGCACAATTTTACGTAAAATGTTGTGTAGCTAAAATAAGTTCACCAAAATTGTTCTAATTAATCAATAACTATTATAATACAAATTTAATTATTTACAAAACACGGCCTTGTAAATTATTTAACAACTTTAAATTTTCTAAAATGTTATATATCCTGAAATTCACATTGGTGTACACCCAGGTTAAGGTATTATATGATTCTTCGGGCATAATCAAATCAAGGTTCGAATCCCAGCTAGATGTATTGATTGGTTTTTTTATGTGGCTTTCCACTCTCCTTCCAGGCAAATGCGGATACATATAATTTTGAATCATTCGTTACTGATCCCTTTCTTATTAGTATATGCATATGAATAGCTCAAACTGGTAATAATGTTAGACATTTGAAATTGAAAAAACAAAAACAATGACTCTTCGCTGCTAAAAATCAAGTAGACTCGTAGCCAAATCTCACAAACCACAGACATGTGACCCAGATTTCTGAGCTCATTAAGTTTTCACAGTAGTAGTATTATTATCATCAATAACAATAACCTTTGTAAATTAAAACAAAAGCAAGTGCAAGTACATTTAATATTGCGAGCGTTGTTCCCGGCGACCCCACTACCTTAACAACGAGAGTGCGACTGTCCCGCTGAGCAAACCTACCATGCTGGTTGCAGCACTCAGAAGCACAAGGCGCTATCAAAAACAATGAGCCACGCAACGGATCATCTTGCGCCAATAAGCCGAGAAGCTACGACTACAATTGAGTCATACTTTTATTAACAATAACAGCCACTGACTTACGTTCAATTAATTAAAGCAAACCAAACGCACACATATGATATTTCGAATTTTATCGATTTTATCGAATAAAAATACATTTTCACCTGTACTTCGTTTAGTTCGTGTCAGAATTGTCGCAATCAAAGTAATATAATATTTGCTATTCTTCTTGTTATTTATATTCATATTTGACTAAGTGAAAATCTTACAAACAAGTTGAAATTATGTTTTTATTTTTTATAAAATTGTGTTTGATAATTCTCACCAATCGGCGGGGGAGTGCGAAAGTAAAATATCGGAAGCAAAGTTATAATTCCTAAGAATCAAACATAATATTATCAAGCCCACGGATAGTGTTTCCTGATCATTAATATAGCGTGAAAGGCTCGTTTAATTGTGTTACCTGCGCCTAGTGTGAACGCGCCCTTGTCTCGGCTAGATCCACCTGTTGATCACCCATAAAACCCGTGAGTTACGAGCGCCCAATAGTCCCTTGTTGCGCGGCGCGGCCCAGTAATAGCCGAGAGAAGAGCCCAGCCTAGTATTTACAGTGGGACGAGCTCAAACTCGGAGAGAGAACCAGTTCTTGTGACTGGCTTAGCGGCCAAGGGAACACACTGCTAAATTGAGTTGGATCACAGTTGATGTCGAAGATAATTCACTACTAATAAATTGGTTTACCATATATCCGAGTTATTAAAAGCTAAGGCATTAACAAGATTATAAAATAAGTCAGGGACGAATGTAAGGGGGGGTCGCCTTTTGGAGCGTGAAACTCATTACAGACGTCCTAGGGTTTCCAAATATTTTAACTGTGGGTTGGTACTTTGAAAAATATTAAGAGTGTGCAAGTGGGTATTTTTCACTTCAAGTCGAGTTAGAATGAATATATTGAGTTTTTTTTTCAAGTTTGATAAGTATAGAGCAAAATTTGTAAAACCAAAATATTTCAAGTTGAATTTTTGTAATAAATCCATACATACCCCATAATAACTCATAATTTATACAAAGTATATAGAATTAAAAAAAGAAAATACTGCGGGATTCTATTTGCCAAGAAATTATATCTTAAAAATTGAATCAAATTAATCAAACCAGGAATTTTCGAGAAAACGATCGAAAATTTCGAAATTAAATTAATCAAACTAGGAATTTTCGGAGAAAAAAATAGAAAATCTTGAATACTCACATTTTCCAATTTTTTGAAAAATATTCCGGTTCAAGATCGAGTAGATAGATAATAGCCTACTATCCCACACCAAAGAAATATATATTTTTTATCATCGCATCTTACCACCCATTCGGGTTGTACGCCAAAATATAGTTAATCACCAGAGTAAAGGGAACAATACCAACAATATTATATTTTAAAAAACTTATTACATCATGGGCGTATCAAATTATATTTTAAAGAAATGTGAGAATGTAAAGTTTAATTCATTTTCATCAACATATAGTGCGATTTGCCGCGGTTCTGGATTAAGATGAAAAATACAGGAAACTAAACAAAGACCTCTTTATACTAGGTACGTGCAAGACTCAAAAATATATAGAAAATTCAAGAAAAAAATACCGATCTCGTCACGAAAGTTAAAAAAACGAATCTCGAAAACTCGAGAAATATAAAAAAGCAATTAATGGCCCTAAGAAATTAAAAAACCAAACCAGGAGTTTACTATTTTCAATAATACCATAGTAACCAAAAAATTGGCCTCATTTCCCCCCCAAATACAGCCTTTAGTAAGAAATTTTTTGGTTATAAATATTTTTTTTCAATATCAAACTTTGACTATAAAATCTGTTACACTACAAAACTAAATAATTTATAATTGGTTCAATCTTCGGTCCCAGTACAGATTTATCTGATTGCCAAACCCTTGCTTCACCTCTGGCTAGACTTGTATTAATCACAACTTGTGAATGTGTGGAATGCCACCACCATAGTTCGGATCCCACGTTAAACTGTAAGCCCTCCATTTAATCTCACGATCACCCACCATTACACATTAGCGTAGGTGTGTATAACCCGAACGGGTAGTAAGACGTGGTGCTAATAATAATAATAATTATTATTATTATTATTATAAATTATAAATGGTGTTCATTGTAACTACCTATCACTATTTTATTTATTGCATTTAAAATGTGTATGAGTTATATCTCAAGTGTTTGAATGAACTATGTATAATACAATCTAAAGCAAGCGTCAGCAAAAATATCAAAAGGGAACTCTATAAACTATATATTTACTTTAATAAACATAGTTTAAAAATATGTTTTCTCGTCTAGAATTGAAAATATGGTTCTTGCACATCCCTATTTTATACAAATGAAGTTATTTGTTAGGGTCAAAACAGAACATATAGCAATTGTTTTCGTGACTTTATGTGAACATTCCAAGACTTCCCTTCCCCTACTTTCTGTGCTATAGGATTCTAACCCAGAGGGCCCATTCTATTTTGGGTTTTTACGGGAAGCTAAAAATGTATGTAGATATTCCAACACTTTAAAAGGGTTTGGAGTTCTTAAAAAAGGATCACAGGGTTGTTTTACACTGATCAAATAAACCAGTTTTGACTGTGCACATTATGGTAACGCTAACGGTATAATCATGAAAACGATAAATATAGAAGAAATGTATCCACATTTTTGGAGGGCGAGTGGGGATATAATTTAGAGGGAGGGGAGACTACATCCGGCCAGAATTCGAGCCCCAAGCTCCACGCCACCGGTAAACCAGACCAGACGAGACGAGATTGACATTTAGCCCACTTGCCCACCGATGCGTGTATCAGGATAGTTATTGTATAAATGTGTTTATAGATTGGGTAGAATCCCAATATGTGACTGTGTGTATGTGTTCACACGCACTTCTACGCTTGTAAAGTTTGAAATGATATGGAGAGTAAAACACACTTTGTCTTTACAAACTTTATAGTTTATATTTTTTCTAATAACAATTTCAGGAGAGAGGGCGTACAAAATTTTATAAAATAACTTTTATACATTTTGTTTAAAAATTGAAATTCCCTAAAACCCCAGAGATCATTTGGAGTATTCCTCCTCGCAAATTAGAAAAAAAAAAAAAAATTGAAGTTGTCCTTCTCTTGAAATTGTTGAAATTTGGATGGTCCTAGAAGCTATTTAGACTTCTCTTAGACGGATATTTTTACAATTAGATGCATCTAGAAGTAATTAGAAGTTTGATTTAAGATTATCTTTCTGCTTTATATTCGATGATATCAGAAAATTAATAATATATCTAGAGGGGGTCACTTTTTCTAAAGGGGCGAATTCTTTACAGGGGGACAACCCCTTGTTCAACCATCCATGCATATAGAACGGAAAAGGTATATATTTTGACAGTGCCTGTACCAGAACAAGTATGTTTTACACAAATCCCTATAAAACATGAAAAGTTTGAACTAGTAAAATATTACAAATTTATGTGAATAAATATAGATTTTTATATAGATATAACATTATATCGACTTCATCTCAGCCCACATCAATACAACTGCGGAAGGAACAGGAGTCGCATCGTAACATAGTTTTTTTGTAGAATTCATAAGATGTCGGTGGAATGGAGATGAGGGAAATCACTATACCGTACTTAAAAGAATATTAAAAATATTCCATTGTGAAAAATCTACGTCACTCATCCCAAGACAAACTGTGGTCAAATTAAAAACGCAGTAAAATGTTATTCGATGTGATTGTGGTAGGGTTTAGCTGTGTACTTATTTCCCGGTTAAAAGGTTGTGAGATATCTAGAGATTGAGGTGCCTTAACCAGCTATCGCCCCTAAAACTAAAATAATATATTTTAAGACTATTTTAATCTTTCTCTCCGTATTCCCACTTTTGGGACGTTTTTACGATCAGTGCAAACGTTTAAAGAGCTAGCCTGATATATTAAGGTTTGTACGCCACCATTAGGGTGACATTTGATATAACTATTGAATTGGGTCCAAGTTTGCTGTTTTGTATTATAATAATTAAAAAGGGATGATGTCTTATTTTATAAATTAAAAGTTCTGGTGTTTTATAGTTATTTTTATTTTAAGTAAATAAACAGTTTTTTGCTAGATATTTCACATGTTGTAGATTTTAATTTAAAAGCCCGACTATTACGTCATATGCATGATAATTCCCGACACATGAGATTTATAACACAGATTAAGATGTCAGAGACACTAGCTCACGGCTCCTCGTCAGGAAGGGAAGTGAAGAGATGCGTACCCTGAAAGGGGTATATCAGGAGACATTTCCTTCTCAAACTTCCTAAAAGAAAAAAGTGTGGTCATCCAGGTGCGTTTCTGTCCACAAAACTGCGTTGTCTTTTCAAACAGAGACGTAGAAATATGTCGCCATACCTTGCAACTTAACACAAATAAATCTTACTGGGATGTATAATTCCATAACATTACTACGTTTTAATGCGCACACCAAGTTGATCGAAAGAGCTAGAGCCAAGAAATCAAAATATTGGAGGCTAGCATCTAACTTCAAACATAAACGATACAAATTCACGCCTTTGAGAACGACAAGTGTGAATAATCGGGCCTCTAAAGAGTAAATTGTTTCTACAACACAACTTAACGGTGCGTTGCATGCAAAGGGCGTAAACATTCTAAAGATGCGCCAAAACGCACAGATAAGTTTATTTTATGTCTTAACGCACGATTAATTGAATGGTTGAGGATGTGTTTCTAATCATAGCGAACATTTTAAGGAAGTCTAGGCACTAAATGAAGGTTTAAAACCTACTGTAATCAAGAGTGTTAATCCACAAAAATTCGCTTCGGTGGAGAAATGATCTAAGGTGCTACACTCGCAATAGAATAAAATGGCAATGACGGGGAGATCATGGTTCGATCCCGGTCGGGTGTGTGTACAAAGGTTTTTTTTCCTAAATGGTTTTCCATATCATATCCACTCAAATGCTGGTTCACTTTCTCCAAATCCAACCTTCATAATACCTAAACCATTAGCGTAATTAGTAAATAACTGTATAAACTGAAAGAGTAGTAAGACGCTGTGCTAAAAAAAATCACAAAAAAGGTATTTCAATATTTATACCCTGATTTTGTTTGGAAGAACAGTAGAGAAAATTCAAACATATTTATTTGTGGCCAACATTAATAACATTTTACTATATTATTTGTGTTATTTTATAGGTATCGATAACATATATAGTATATAATATCCAAAGATACAGCTACAGATAACATGACTTGATGTATGAATATATTTAAATTGTTTTAGTAACTTTAGTAACTAACGTCTAACGTTCTTCCTACCAAAAGAATACTAAAGTCCCGCGTTCCGAGTCTTAGTTTTTATTTTCAGCCATTCAGACTACACGCATTTTTAGGTCTATTAATTACACTAATAAATTAGGCATAAGGAAGGTAGCATTCAAAAGAAATGTTCCCGAATCTGCGTTAAGGAAAGTGGGTAAACCATTAAGGAAAAGACCTTCACAGTAACTTGACCTACCCATCACAGGAAAACCAGTCTAAGTGAACTTGACATAGAGACTGCGTGCCCATCGATGCGGATCCACGCCCTACTATCCGACAGAGCTATGCTATACTGATGTAGAGGAGGAATTTGCGTGTAAGAGTCGGGAACCCCCTCAGTAGACTTGGCCCGGATTATAACCTCAATCTCCACCTGTAAGAGGCAAACAAGACAAGACGAGAATGATGCCCTCGACCGTATTCCCACCGATGCGAGTTATGCCCCTTGACCAAAAAAATAATAATCCCCAAGCATGCAAAGAAAATAAAAATACAAGGAAAGTCCTCGCATCCCAGAACTCGTTCCAGCACCGGTTCCCGACGATTAGTGTAAAAGATAGGGCAGGCAAACGAACCTCAAGAGACACAGGGAGTCTCCCCTCATTCCTCTCGAAAAGAGTCGCCGTCATACAGCTAGCGGACCGTGGTGAAAGGGTTAATGGGACGAGACCAGGGTTCGTGCTCCGACACGGCCCCCGACACAAGACAGACGGACGGCGGTAAAAAAAAATATTGCCGTCTCCCATCAGTACACACGGCACAGCGCCCGACAGCGGATCGTAAGGTAATTAAACTAAACCCCGAAACAATTAGTCTAGTTTAAATGAACTAACACAAGTTTGTTTTCAGACCCGCTCGAGTTAGCAACACCTTAGGGGACTTGTTAATCAACGGCTCACACCATGAACTAGTATGGATTGTATTCGGGATATTCGGAATTAAACTAAAATATGGAGTGGGTGCGGTTTTGCACAGATATGTGATATAGTATATTTTAATGCTCACCACCCCTTACAACAAGTCAGCGCTATCCCTATGTTTACAACAAAAGGATAGAGACGAGGAAATGTATCCACATTTTCCATGACTAAGATGGAGAAACCCTCCCTCAAAACTCCCAGTCGGGATGAGAACTCTCACCTCCACATCCCCAATGATTCTGTCTATTGCGAGAGTGACGCCTTAAACCATGGACCCACAAATGAAGGAAATTTATTTTTACCATCGCTTCCTACCTATTTTGATTATACGTATATATGATAATTACACTAATCGGATAGGGATAAAGAAGGGTTGGATTTTAAAAACTTGTAACCTCCATACACCCGACTAATATTTGAACCACAATTCCCCTGTTATCAACAGTCTAGTCTATTGCGATAGTGTCGCCTTAGACCATGCGGCCACCGAAGCAGGTATACCGGTGTAGAATATTTTTTACAAAGTGGTAAACAATTGCATTATCAGACTAGTTCTTGTTCTAAACTAAAACTAAGGTTCTAATTCAGGTGAAATCTCTAAATGCCACTGCATGACACTTAAAACGTACATCCATAAAAATAATATGAATGATATACCATACATCCATAAAAATAATATGAATGATATACCGTACATCCATAAAAATAATATGAATGATATACCGTACATCCATAAAAATAATATGAATGATATATCGTACATCCATAAAAATAATATGAATGATATATCGTACATCCATAAAAATAATATGAATGATGTATGTTACTCTTTACTTTCTTTCCGGGAAAAATTAGCTTGAGTAAACTCTCCTATGTCATGAAAAGGGATTTTCTTGTGAATTGTTTTAAATGCACCAAACCGGGAATGAACTCAATTCATAACCTGGCAAGGTAAAGTCACCCATGCCGGAGTTTCGCGATACATTTTGGGAAATATAGCGTCAAAAGATCGAGTGGCTTCTCGTGACTTGTTGAGAAACCACGGAGGCCATTCCATTAGCGCCGGTTAGTTGGAGGAGCAGGCAGGGCCCCTGGAGACCGCTGGGGCAGAAACCACCCTCGTGTATCAGGGGGGGAGGTGGACATGCACGCGTGGGCATCTCACCAATCAGGGATACAACATATTGGTGGACCACGGTCATTTGGTCTGAGAGGAACTTTCATAAGTCTTACCTACTTCGGTGGCTGCATGGTCTAAGGCGTCACGCTCGACCTGGACTAGACTTCCAATGACAAGGTAATCGGGGTTCGGTGTGCTTGGACGGTTTTTTTCTTAAATGGTTTTTCGCTCTCCCTCCACGCAAGTGAAGATAGGCCCCTTCACTTCCCCTAAATTCAACCTTCCTCATCCCAAACTCATTAGCGTAATTATTATTATTATTATTATTATTATTATTATTAGCACCGCGTCTTACTACCCGTTCGGGTTATACGCACTTACGCTAATGTGTAATGGTAGGGTGATTGTGAGATGAAATGGAGGACCTACAGTTTAACGTGGGATCCGAACCACGGTGGAGGCCTGGAATTCCTCACATTCACAAGATGTCTTGTCAAAGGTGAAGGAAGGGTTTGGTAATCAGATAAATCTTTGCCGGGACCGAGGATTGAACCCCGGCCGCCGGCATATAAGTCTGACACCTTACCCCTAGACCACCAGGTCACCTCGTAATTAATACATAAGGGTATAACCTGAAGAGGTAGAAAATCAACTTACGGGCAGAAAGCTAAGACACGATGGGCTAATTTACTGTTAACATTTTAATACATATTTTAGCCCGCGAAGGTGAACACGCGGACAAAGACGCAAGTCTCGCCTCGTATAGTTTTACAGAGATAGAGGATGGAGAATTTGGTTAGAATCTTGATGGGGTTTCTCATTCCTCTACGATAAAGTGAGGGCATATTTCCTCATCACTTTTTCACAGAAGTAAATATGAGGATAGTTTATGTGAGAACAGGAAAAAAAAGTTTTACTTCTTTAAATGTCAGAGCTAAAATTTATTATTTTAGACACTGGTCCTCCGAGTCCCTCCATGACATGAATTAGAGATTAATCCTTTTTAGTACCGCGTCTTACTACCCGTTCGGGTTATACGTTTAATTACTAATTATGCTAATGGTTTAAGGATGGAGAAGGTTGAATTTAGATTAATGGAACCCACATTTGCGTGGGGGTAGAGTGTAAAACTAATTAGGAAACACCCTCCTCCCCCCCCCCCAGTCCACCCGAGCGATATTCGAACCTCGATCTCCCGGTCCTCGGCAGTCTAACTCAACACAGATATAGCGCGTTAGCTAACTACGCCACCGAGGTGGGTGAGTTATAGATAGCAAGGTTATAAGAATGCCCTACACGAAACAAATACGGGACGATGAAAACTGAGTCTTATTAAAGGAAATATGGGCTCTAACTAGATGTCTCCAAACGAAGTAAGAAATAAAGTACAGGTTTAATTTTATGAGTAACTTCAATGCCCGTGTTGGTTCCTGCACGAGCCAAATATTCTGCGTGCGGAGATTTCCCAACCCCGTCACCCCCTCCCAGAAACCCTTTGGGACCACCGCACAACTGGCTAACTGCCGCGCACGATTTATTAATGTGCCAAACTACCTGTAAACCACTTTTCCTATACTTCCACTTTCAATATTATCCCTCCAAAATAAGCACGCAGCTCAAAACTGGTCAGTGAGCATTTAGTTAGGTTTACCCTCTGAGCGCGGATCCAAAATAGAACCATGATAAAATTAAGCACATCTAACTAAAGAGATGATTAAGGAGCTAACCAATTTAGAGTCCCCTAAATTCAAAGAAAGCTTAATGAATGAGTGTGTGTCTTACCAGCGACCTGTTTATTTTCCAGTTAAAGGGGCAGTATAATTCCTAATGCGACCTTATGGCCGGCTATTAGGGTTGGTCTGAGTAGATCAAGCTTTAGATCAGTGGTCACCAAATGGCGGACCACGGACCGCATCCGCACCGCAGATACATTTTTAAATACCTTAACGAGAAAGCGATAAACAGAAGAAGAAATGATGCTATTTCGGTGGTGGGCGGGTAGTAGACATGGAAGGACAGCAATACAAAATTAGTAAAATAAATAAAAGGAAAGAAAATCACGTTTCTGAATTAGTATAGTATTATAGGGCTTGAACTTAAGTCACTGTTTAAAGTTTTGCCGGACCGCGTAAGTATGTCGAGTTTTTAAAATGAACCTCCATTAAAAAATAATTGGGGACCCCTGATCTAGATAGATTACACAATAGTTGATTTTACTTTCATTTGCAAGCGTAAGGGTTTAACAAACTATTTTATTGTATTATGTATATTTTAATCGAGTTTTTAATTGCTTTGTTTTCTTAATTCAATTTATTTTCAGCATAAATGTAAATTAAGATAAGACTAATTTCACTGTAAATTGAGATTTAAGAAGTTGATCAGCTATGCATATATTTGCCACCTTACAGTGAAGAATGATAATGGACTTGGGAATTTTACTTAGTTACATAATTAAGTTTTAAATAATTAATGCGTCAAATCAACAAGACCCGGTTTCAATTCCTGTGTCTATAGTTTAATTCTCCAGTTGAATTGAAGCCAATTATTTTTACTAAGAAAAATCGTACTATAAAAAAAAAAACCTTAAATGTTAGTTTTGATAATATTTTAATTTTTTTTAAATAATTTAAAAAGCAACGTTAAAGATTATAAGTCAACCACTCACACCAATAGACACGCACTCTAATGCGGCGGGTTCACAAAAGACTGGCGTAAGAGTGAAGAAGAGGTTTAAGTTCTAATCTCAGTCAGGTCACTGCGAGTAGTTCTTCCATCTCCAATCCATGCTAATACGGATACAATTCTTCTTAACAACATAGTCCCTTCCCCTTAGACCGTTAATAACTTTGATGTTAAAAGGTTCAAATAAAAACGGAATTAAGAAAAATGAAATTGGCTTGTTGAATTAATATGACAAGTAATGTAAAAAGATAGATCGAAATAATTCTAAAGAGAGCAAACAAATAAAAAAAAATCCGTTGTAGTGGTGGGAAGTAGCAAGAACACAATCCAATTATTTAATTCATGACGGTGCAACTTTTCAGTTACGCTGGAAATCAAACACAACAGCATGTGGAACGGATGCTTACTTTTTAAACTTGTAATGCGGAAAATGTTGGCATAATCTCGGAGTGAACCTTTCTTCCCAGGTAATGTGCCTCGCTGTGCAAATAAAAACGTCAGGTGACGGATGAACGGGAAAACAGAAAGGATATAAAAAACACAATTAAAATTAAAACATTCATTATCTGATTTGGAATACCATAGGAAGACCCGATGAAGATCTCATTTCATAGATAATTCATTGCCTCATCTTCATCTTTTATTGAGAAAAATCGCGCTAGCCGTTTTAAAGGATAAAAATGAGAAAGTAATGACTGAATTTGTGGTTTAAATTTGGAAGTGATGGGTGATTTTCTGGTGGATTCCGTCAATTTGTGAAAGTTTAATCGTGCGAGTCATCAGACAATGCTGACGGATGTTCCCAAGCAGAGGTGAAGTGTATGCCTGATGAGGAACCTCCTGAGTGATCACAATGACGGCTCTACCCACTCAAAGACGTACAATGCATCAGCAGCGGCACCCGATTCGCTCCGGCTCACCATTGGACATGGTACCTTGCCCCCAGCAATTAAACTCCCCGTTCATCATCATCACACTATCACAAACACTCGCAACATAAAAAGTACACAGTTTTTTTTAATGTCACTATTCAGGTTTCGGAACGAGCCAGTCAAAAAAATAAGGGTCATTAATGGCCACATTTAGCTAATGATACACGCACACACTCATTTGAGACAACGAATTATATTTGGGAACGAAGCGACATCTTGACGAGAAATACCACCCATTTCTCTTTAATACGAATACAAACATGTTTTTCTTTACACTAGATAATTATTACTTTTACACGATTAGGATTTAAAGTTATGGCTCTTCGGATTTAATATATTTATGTACTAAGAATATTATCATGTTTTAATAACCGGCTTGACACCTGATTTAAACAAAATTTAAAGTTCGAAATAGATAAACTTTAATATAATGTTGGGGAGATCTGTTTGCCATAGAAACTATTAAAAAAACACAATCGCACCCCCACACACATTTGTATAATATCACATCAAACAAAACACGAAAAAACAACTCATCATTTTGTAAGAGACGTCAGTTCCTCTATACAAGCGTTTTTCAACCAGTGTTCCGCGGTATATTGATGTGCCGTTAAGGTTCATCAGGTGTGTCGTGGGAGTTTGGGGGAACATAAAAAATAAGCGAGAAACAAATAGAGATTTTAAAATCCACGACTAACATTATTTTTAAACAAAGCAGAGTTATTAGAACTTTAGCTACTGAACTTTTAAACATTATCTTAATACTCGTTATTTTAATGAATAATGATAAAATATCTCCTTAAAAAACTAATTATGTGCCTTGATTATATTATGGCCTTGTTCAGTCTGCTGTTAGTTAAAAACGTTTAAAAAATTACTGCTTTATACCTATCATTATTAAATGTGTAAGGGTAAATAACGAACTCAAATAAATTAAACAAATTATAAATATAGTTTGATTCAAAATTGAATTACAAAATTATGAATATGAAGTTTAAAAAATATATAGTTACGTTTTAAGAAGTTAGGTATCAATGTAAAGAAAAATGTATTTTTAAAATCATGATATGATCAACATTTTCCTGGTAGTTTTTACAGTGCGAGTTGCTTCATTGTTGTCCTTCAATTTGAAATGAAACAATCGGCCCCAGTCACCCCCATAATTTGTTCACTATCGCTTACAGAGCCCCGGTTGAGAAGCTGTTCATTCAGTTAATGAAACGTGATTTTGTGGAAAAAGAAGGAAGTTTCCAGGAAAACATTGTACTGTCGGCATCGGCAGCCGTGCAATTAAACACTTTGACACCACTCACTAGTTCTGTGGCAGTAAGTTGGAAAATATCAACGACCCCCCCCCC
>CABFOV010003327.1:12824-59042 GCA_902141375.1 Timema poppense | reverse complement strand
TAAAAACTAGCAGATTTACCCAGCGTATCCTAAGGTAACCACTCAATTCCAATTTTGTAACATCCATTACTGTTTCAGCCTGTGGCCTGGGTCTATTTTTTATTCAAGCCATTATGTTTTTCTCTACTGGATGGATGTACCTGTCTTAGCATCATAAATCTTATAAGCTAGCTTAAGACTAGGACAGGCACAGCATCCAGTTTCCAATCATAATTTTTTCAGCCATGTCGGGAATCGAGCTCAGAACCCTTAACACAGTAAACAAACACGATGCCAACTGATTTAAGGTGTCGGATTTAAGGTGCGGCCGAAGATAGTGTAAGTAAATTTACAGATTTTATAGAATTGAATTTTATTTACCAAAATAAATCAAATATTTCTCCAGTAGCAACATAGAGTTTAGTTTTCTGCACATGCTAAAATCAAAAGATCTTAAATATCTGTCAAGTTGGTCCTGGAATTTGGACAGTTCTATATCACAGGAAGTGCTTGCCTAGTTCCTATACAACTTGTTGTACACGCATGGTCACGCAGCTTTGCTCTTCCGACGCGTCACATGTAAATTTTGAACAAAATTTAGTGGTATTATCATAGTTTTTCAGATGTAAGTGTACAGGAATTTTGTATTACTTTTGGTTCAAACAAGCTATATATGCAGCTTGGGCTATGAGTTTCTAAACAACCTATACATATATATATGGTTACATAATTTATCCTGCATGTAGCGTATAAAATGATAGTGATTATGATTTATTTAATAGTACCTAAGCTAATTTATTCATTACAAGTCATAGTATCCAAACGAAAATTCGCTTATATAAACGTTCTTGATTGTCCGAAAAAAAAATCAATGGTTTGTATTAGTAAGTCCAGCGACATCTAAGACTTTTGTGATTTTTGTGCATATCAACAGCTCAATATTATTTTTTTCAAAGACCTCGAACAATTGGTCTTATGACATTGGTAACTATCAAAATAACGAATCAACTCAAATTAAAAATTTTAGCAGGCCTAGCTCAGATCCCGGTTCGCGCGAGTTATGAGAGTAAAATGGAAAATAAAACTTAAAAATATGCCAGAAATGTGTGCAGTGAATTTGTATTTGAAGAATTTCTCAAAAATTTTCTGTGGTGACGATGGGAGACAAAGTTTCTTGTTAGTAACTTCAGTATGTCCCTATTATGACAGAATGAAGATTTGTGAGCAGTGCCTTTCTAATATGGTCAAAAATTGCCTTTTCAACACAGTTTTTATCCAAATATAATTTAATATTTCAACAATGTTCTGTATTAGGAGCATCCATCAACTCTTTACCTGGTGACCTGGCGGTCTAGGGGTAAGGTGTCAGACTTCTGTGCTGGCGGCCGGGGTTCAATCCTTGGTCCCGGCACAGATTTATCTGATTACCAAACCCTTTATTCACCTCTGACAAGACATCTTGTGAATTTGGGGAATGCCAGGCCTCCACCGTGGTTCGGATCTCACGTTAAACTGTAGGTCCTTCATTTCATCTCACAATCACCCTACCATTACATATTATCGTAAGTGCGTATAACCCGAACGGGTAGTAAGACACGGGGCTAATAATATTAATAATAATAATAATAACTCATTACCTCCATAATTGTTTAATCAGAAATGATATACGTGCAATAGTGTTCGTGTAAATCTACGATTTCAAAGTGACTGACTGAATGGCAGAGTTGATTGGTAGGTGATGCAAGCCTTTAATGATCTTCGGTAAAGCTAAAGTTAATCCCTCGCCGGCCAATAATGTTAATCATCTCATAGCACATAATTATATAAAAAGAAATTTTAACCTATCACAGTACCTGCAAGTGATATTAATAACTCCATACACCACTTGTTATTTAATTTACAAGTGAGGTTAATATATGTACAAATTTAATTTTACTTAATTTACAAATTATGTTAATAATTCTATAAACCACTCATGTTATTTAATTTACAAGTGATGTTAATAATTCTATTCATCACTGATGCTATTTAATTTAAAAATGATGTTGGTAATTCCATACAACTCCAATGTTATTTAATTTACAACTGATGTTAATAATTCCATATAACTCTAATGTTATTTAATTTACAACTGATGTTAATAATTCTATATAACTCCAATGCTATTTAATTTACAGTTGATGTTAATAATTCCATACAACTCCAATGTTATTTAATTTACAACTGATGTTAATAATTCCATATAACTCCAATGTTATTTAATTTACAACTGATGTTAATAATTCTATATAACTCCAATGTTATTTAATTTACAACTGATGTTAACAATTCCATATAATTCCAATGTTATTTAATTTACAACTGATGTTAATAATTCTATTTAACTCTAATGTTATTTAATTTACAACCGTATGCAATTCTAATCTTATTTATTCTACGGTTGATATTAATAATTCCATACAACTCTAATGTTATTTAAATAACTTTAATCTACCTCTAGTCCTAATGAGATGGCATCCATGTTATAGACTTGTTTATTTCTAAAGAATGATCTCTACGTTCTTATATGTTCTTTTACCAGAATGTACAAAAGGAGGAAAACAAATAAAAACCAGTGTGTTTGGTGAAGTTTTGTCCTCATGACTGCTTGCCTTAAGAGTATCATTTTTTTTTATGAACATGGCGTACCTTGGTTAATACACTCGTAAACCTGTACGTATGATTGTTCTCGGGATTTTACGTCATCGCTCTCTCTCTCTCTTTCTTTCATCGCTTCTTTAATGAGGTCCTGCGTATTGTTATTACACCAATCCCATTTATTTTCTCCAACACCGCTGTAAAACCTTGTCTGATAATTTAGAAAATCTTGTGGTTAAGGTTTTACTAAAAGGTAATCAGTTGGTGTTAGACATAATTGTTAATAAGAATGGTCACAAAGGTTAGTTCGACACCTAATGTAATTTTTATTTAGCACCGCATCTTACTCCCCATTCAGTCTACACTCTTATGTACCAACTACGCTAATGGTTTTTAGGAATTAAGAAATTTGAATTCTATATGAAGTGTACCAGAATTTGTGTGGAGAGAGAGAGAGAGTGGAAAAACATTTAGGTAAAAACCTCCTTAGTAACCTTTGTCACATATGCAATAGAAAAAAATGGACATTGAATGTAAGAGAAACTAGGAAAGTGAAGGCCATGGGTGTTAAGTTTGTGAGGAGCATGTTAGCTCTCACGAGGAGAAACAGGATTAGGAATGAACTTTTCCGTAGGTGTAGGTAGTACATGATATAGAAGAGGAAGTAAGGCTGAGATGGTATGGGCATGTAATGAGGATGAAAACCAGAGAATACCAAAGAAAATGACGTAGGTCAAATATGTAGGTAAAATACCGCGAGAGAGGTAAAGAAATAGATGGGAGGAGCAGATAAAGGAGAAGAGAAGAACGGAAGCAATTAGAAGAGAACCTTTTCGGTGGCTGCTTGGTTTAAGGCGTCGCTCCCGTGTTGGACTAGGCTGCCGATGACAGTGAGATCGGTGTTCGAGTCCCAGCTGGATGTAGGGAGGGTGGTTTCTCCTATAAGTGATTCACCTCTTTCCTCCGTGCAAATACGGGTGCACTTCCTCTACATTCAATCTTTATCATCAGTATCTCATTAGCGTAATTAGTAGATATGCGTATAACCTGACTAGGTTGTAAGACACAGCGCTTAAAAAAAATAAAGTATGAATAATAAATGATTAAATTATAGCACCGCGTCTTACTACCCGTTCGGGCTATACGCTTAAGTACTAATTACATTAATGGGGTAGGAATTGGGAAGGTTTGAATTAAGAGGAAGTGAACCTACATTTGTGTGGAGGGAGAGTGAAAAACCATTTAGGAAAAAAGACCACCCCAAGTTCACCCGACCGAGATTCGAGCTTCGATCTCCCCATACTCGGCAGTATAGCTCAACACGAAACTAGCGCACTAGCTAACTACGCTACCGAGGCGGGTCAGGAAGGGTAATGAAAGGCTAGAGTAAGATTGACCCGGTCACAGGCTGGAAACGATGATGATGATGATTATATCTAAAAGACCATGTTGTTTATATTACTATATAAATCAAAAACTATGTTTCTACTGGAGCAATATTTTATTTGGCTTACAAAAATATATAAAAACTGCAAAAACACTGCCTTTAACTCGCGTTTCTTACACCCCAACCTTAACGCCTGACAACGTAATGACTAGTGACGATGCGTTTAATACCTCAACTGGGGTCTACACAGGAACATTAGACTTGCCCCATTAGACCAAGTTAATCCTTCCCGTGAGAGCACCCACTCCTAGTCTGGTCCGTCCACCCGCCCATTACACCTATGTTCCAGGGCGCTTAGCACGAGCTAAGTTTTTACTGTTGTAGTGTTTAACGTGAACTTTTTAGTCACGCAAAGATTTACCACGAATTAACCATCTAGCTTAACGCAGGACAATATGTTAAATATTTAACACCCAGCCCTAGCTTCTAGACATTGGCTATTATTATTATTATTATTATTATTATTATTAGCACCGCGTATTACTACCCGTCCGAGTTGTACGCACTTACACTAATGTGTTATGGTATGGGTGATTGTGAGATGAAATGGAGGACCTACAGTTTAACGTGGAATCCGAACCACGGTGGAGGCCTGGAATTCCACACGTTCACAAGTTGTGATTAATACACGTCTTGTCAAAGGTGAAGGAAAGGTTTGGAAACAGATAAATCTGTGCCAGGACCTAGGACTGAAACCCATACCCTCAGCGCAGAAGTCTGACACCTTACATTTAGACCACCAGATAGCCTATTGGATAATAAAGTATACTACTTACAAACTAAACAACTAAACTTTTCTAGGAAATTAATATAATACCTGATTCGGTGACCACGTGGTCTAACGCGCTACTCCCACAGTAGACTAGACTGCCGATGGTGGGGAGATAGAGGTTTGAATCCCGGCCACGTGTGCCGAGGTATTTTTTTACCAAAATTGTTTTCCACACTCCCTACACGCAAATTCTGGTACACTTCATATAACTATAGTCTTAGTAATCCCTAAAACCATTAAAGTAATTAGTACACGAGCATACAATTCAAAAGAGTAGTAAAACGCGGTGCTAAGGAAAACATGAAAGTGAATTTAACATTTTCTAGCTGTAACATATGTTCATTCTTAAAAATAGACTGCGGTGTATTTATAAACAACATAGAGAAGGATTTAAGCTTGAAAAACTTCTCCGGACAACGGTAATGTCCACACTTCCTTCACTATAAATCAGGATATATGTACCCCCCTCCCCACTTCTTTCATGGTGTCATCATTCCTATCCCCAACCCCTCCCTGTCCTAAAGCAAGATTATACCGCACTTTGTCAACTAGAAGGAATGGGAGACGTAGACACCGCCGTTAGGTATTTATGTCAAAAACCTTTTCTTCCTGCTGGTCACAAAGTACTGACTTATACGGTCTCACGTCCTAGCGCCTTCATATACTAGTAGTAGTGGTGAAAATGGGAGTTCTGGCTCACTTTCTCCCATAAGCTTAAAATTGATCTTCCACATTTCACGTGGAGGATCACTTTCTCCCATAAGGTTAACATCGATCCTACACATTCCACGTGGAGGATCACTCTCTCCCATAAAGTTAACATCGATCCTCCACATTTCACGTGGAGGATCACTTTCTCCCATAAGGTTAACATCGATCCTCCATATTACACGTGGAGGATCACTCTCTCCCTTTAGGTTAACATCCATCCTACACAATCCACGTGGAGGATCACTCTCTCCCTTTAGGTTAACATCGATCCTCCACATTTCACGTGGAGGATCACTTTCTCCCATAAGGTTAACATCGATCCTCCACATTTCACGTAGGGATAAGGTATCGAAAGAAAAGTATCAATAGTGTATTCATTAAAAGTATTGGAAGAAACAAATTGATGCCGTATTAGTATCGAAAGAAAAGTATCGATAACAGTAAGTAAAGGTATAGGTTTTTTTTTACAATGTGATTTTTCGTTCTCCACCTTTTTTTAAAAGAAAAACTTCCATTATTTCTCACTTCTGTAAGGTGCCATTTTTTTAAATTGCATTCGTCGTTTATATATTCTACCAAGATAGATTATTAGCTTTTGACAAACACTAGAAGAATTTCGCACATAAACTTTTCGTATGTTTGGGACAAACATTAGTTGGCTGAGTTCGTATGGCTCTACAATTTTCCTTTTGTTTAGTTTGTGATGACCGTGCTCATTGATAAAGGGGTTATAGACTGGCGGCATTACTCCCCTCCACCTAGTCAGGCATCAGGCTGTATTGATAAACAAAGACGAACTAACAGCTATGAATTATGACGACCCAAAAAAAGATTGAATACTAGAACTGCTTATTGCTTGTCACGCAGAAATAAAGTGATAATTGACAAACTATGTCATCAGTTCTTCCTCCGCAGCCCACCATAGTGAACGTTTAATCCGCAGATCGAGTGAAGATAAAAAAAACAACTAGTTTCTTTCGATACGGATCCGATACCGGAGTGTGAGTATTAATATCAGTAAAAGTATCGAGTAAAAATACTAGTATCGAAAGGAAAATATCTATATTAGTAAAGTATCGATACTTTTTTTCATATCCCTAATTCCAAGTGGATGATCACTTTCTCCTATAATAATAGCATCGATACTCTACGCTGCAGAGTTGGGTCACTTTCTCTCTCATTGCTTACTTTCTATGGCAAAGGGGGCGGAGAGGGCCCCTTTTTTCCGATAAGAATAATATTGATCAGTGGCGGATCAGGAAATATTATTTATGGGGGTTGAGGGTTATAACCATGTTATTTATAGTTCTTGCTATATATGGTTGGGTTATGTTAAGATTTATAGATATTTTTAAATAGTTACACTAATAATGTGTTTAAACACATGACGAGCAGGTCACTATTTCTTGGCCCTCTTAGAGTGAGAGTGTAGGGGACACAAGTTAAAACCAGTATTTTCGCAATTTTTATATAATTTTTTTTTTTGCATAAATAGATCCAATACAGTTTATATGTTACTTAGCCTCGCATTTTAGCAAACGTTTGGGTTATACGCTTATGTAATAATTGCGCTGATGTTTTTATGGAGGAATAAGGCTATATTTAGAGGAAGGGTACCCGAATTTACGCGGAGGGAGAGTGAAAAAACAGATTTTGGAAAACTACGCTCAGAACACCCGGTTGAGATCCGAAACTCGATCACCCAATTATCGGAAGTCTAGTCTACCGCAAGAGTAAATCGTTAGGACATTTGGCCACCGAAGTGGGTAAAGTTATTTGTTACTTGAGTAACAATTCTAAGGAGTACTAGAATCGTCTAAATACCGGTACAAGACCGTTCGAGGTAATTCTATCTAAGATATTGGTCTCCCAATAGACTGTATTGCTGGTGGTGGGAAGTTTAACGTTTAAATCATGGCCAAATCCATTGATAAAATATTTTCTCACGAGGCTTAAAGCTGTGGTTTACCCATTCTCTCTGCACGCAAATGCAGGGTCAATTTCTTAAAAATTACCATTCAAATCCCTCTACCTTAGAATGAGTTCTTAATAATATGGTAGCTGAATAAGCTGAAAGGTATAATTTGAATATTTTTTTTAACCTTTTATATATAATTTTGAATCATAACAAATTCTATGTTTTTTATTTTATAAACTATTGGGTTGAAATTAAAGGGCTCTTATATTTGTGTGTTCAAGCTTAAAACACCTATCAAAAAAATTGATATTAAAATTTAGATTACGGGTTTAATGGATGTTTTCATCGGATACAAGGAAAACTATTATACAACTATGAACAAACTCAATAGCATTTAAACTACGACATCACGTTTATGATAAAAGCTTCATTATAACTGGAGTAAACGCATTGACATGTTTTTGGACTTAGATTCAGATCAATACATTTCAACTTGCTGTTGTACCATGTTTGAATATGCGTGTCACATGGAAGTCACTACAAATTGAACGCAATTGTTTGAAAGAAATATAACCAAGTAATCAGTTTAAAAGTGTTGATCAAACGGATGGCAACTAAGAGCATTTTTGGAAAAGTTGTGTAACTTCTAGGACAACAAAAATTAAAATGTAGTTTGATAAAAAAATGTTATGGTGACAGTGACATAAAGAGTGTTTTTTTTATTAATATGTAGGGTGTATCCATGCATTTGGATAAACTAATATATTTTCATAATAATATTGCAACATAAATATGTTATTTTGGTCTGAAAAACAGATATATGTATTTATGATAGATTTTTAATCTAACAGATGCTAAAATGATTAATATTATTTGGTTTGAATGGAATGTTTAGTAGGAAATTCATTTGTATATTAATTTACATAATTTCTTACGTTATGTTAATTTTTAAACTTAACAAAAACACACCAGTGGAAAAATCCTACAACATAACTTACATTTTAAGATTTTTCAACAATGGTGAGCTTAGGAGTCAATTTTCACTCCAATAAATATACATACAAATTTGACCAAATATACTCCAAAATAATACATACTCCATTTCTATTGTGTTGGATTGGCTAAGCATAGTCTGGGTGTAATAGAAACTTGGTTAACGTTAAAAAAACTATTTACAAGCGATCACCTTCAAGAAGATTAATTCAAAATTATGAGAACCGGTAAAATATCAGTATTGGTATGTATTGTGGTATTTTTTGCGTTACAAGAAAATGTGAATCTGAAACTGATAAGATCAATAAATAATTTACGGCCTCATAAAAACACTTTGAATAAATTTAATACAAGTATACTTAAGAGGATGTTAAATAATTATTTTCACTACATATTGGAGGTGACCCACGGTAGTCCTGATCCACGTATTGTGGATGACGTCACTAATTTAATCCACAAAGACTTTTCTACACCCGTCATACACTTGAGTAGTAGTATAGATGGTGAAACATTTAAACTTAGATTTGAGTCTTTGAACAAGTTTGGAGGAATGATTTACTTTTCTAACGAATCAATCAGTTCCTGCTACTTGGAAAAGCTTTGTGCTTTTGAAGAAAAAGACTTTTGGAACGTTCGAGGTATGTTCATGATAGTTGTAACTTCAAATGTTCCCCAGAAGCCTCGGGATGTTGAGATAATGCTGGAAAGTTTCTGGAAAAAGTGTAAAGTTCTATACATGGCCGTTGTTCATGTGACTACCAGCGAGAAAGGTACTGAGGCATCTGATATAAATATCACAGTTTCATATTTCAACCCATTTTTGAACTCTAAGAGGGTGAAACACATTTCATCAACCCTTTTATACGATGGAGAACTTGATTTTTTCTCAGATAAATTAATCAATATTCATCGTTCTCCTATAAAAGTATCAATAATTAATAAACCACCCACATGTTTTGAAATAAATGACACAAAAGGAGACACTCGATACATGGGCCCTGATGGGTTCACGGTTGAAACCATATTGAAACAAATGAATGCCAGTCCCGTTATGTTCCATCCTGTCCAAAACATTTATGAATGGGTGTACCCTTATGACAACAATGATGACACCAGTAAAGAAAACTTCCAACACGGGACTCCTGATTTGGATGGCAATTCAAAGGGTCTTATGTTATCAAAGATATCAGCAATAGTATATCCCCATGACCAAATATGTTATACGGTTATTGTGCCGAAAGCAGGAATGATCCCCGGTTATATGAACTTTATTTTGCCATTTACAAATAGTGTTTGGAGGCTTTATTTCTTAGCTTTTATTTGTATAAATGTGTTCTTGTTGTTGATAAGACGTTTTGATTCACAAGCCACTTTAACGTTAAACTATCACAGCTCTACCTTAGAATCTTTGAGACTGGCAGTGTTTAGTTCTTCTGTGTTTCCAGCTAACAGTGTTTCCCATAAGATTTATATTTTGGTGTGTCTTTGGTTTGGTTTGGTGATGAACAACGCTTACCAGGGATCTTTGACAAGTTACATGACCATCCCCAAGTACTATAAGGACATGGATAGTTTTTCTGATTGGGCTAGTTCTGATATACGAATTGGAATACCTATGCTGAAGGCCATTAGTAGTATAGCGCTAGATTTTTATACTGATCCTGACTTAGTTTCAGAGCTAAAAAACCCAGGGGAAAGATATTTATTTCTACCGACCAGAAATGAAATATATGCGATGTCTGCAATTCATAAAAACATAAGTTTCCTAGCAGACAATCTTATTGGTCCATTTATCCTCAATCAGCCCGAGTTTATCAAGGAGGGGAGACCGTTACTTCATATGCTCAGGGACTGTACTATCAAACCTCCATTAGTATTCAGACTTCCTGACATCTCACCATACGGTGGAAGGTTCAACTCTTTGATCGGGAGGATCAAGGAAGCTGGTCTGATGATTAAATGGAAGGACGATGTTACTTTCACCACCTTGTTGGAATCAATGAGAATCAAACAAGAGTCTGGTTTGAAAGTACTTAAATTAGAGCATCTTAAGCTGCCATTTTACATTTGTATCCTTGGTTTATTTTTTAGTATATTGTCCTTCATCTCTGAATTGTATTTCTCAAAACTATTCTAATATTAATACTCCATTTTATAAATTAAAAATAAGGCTTTTAATTTATGTCACTATCTGGTAGTTATTTAAAATCAATTCTTGCACTGCTTACAATTTACAAGTACTGTTTATGCTAGATTAAAACATTTATGAAAAATAATTTATATGTATAATTTGTTACATTGGTTTTGTTTAATATTAATCTTAAAATTTTAAAAATATTTCAATACACACTATTGTGAATTTATCCTCAACTTTTAGAGAAGGCTGAGTAAACATCACAGTAGTCCTGTTAAGATACACATTTTGGGACATTATGTGCGATTATTAAATTAATAAATGGCTCATTTTTAGTACTAAAGTATTTAATGTAAACTTAAAAATCACATAAATGATACATTGTTTGATATTAAATAATTATAATAAATTTAATTTCAATAGTAATTCAAAGTTTAGTCAACAATATATTTAGTCTGAATGCACCGTATTTCAGAGTTAGTATCCATAATAATCATGGCTAGCACTTATAACTATGATGAGAATCGATGCATGTGTTATTATTACAAATCCATGGGGAGGACAAGTGTCTTAAAAGATGAATGAACTTAACATTAAATGAGACTCGAATATTTCTTTCAATAGTAAATACAACATTGAACAACTCGTTAAAACTGGTTTGAACGGATTCAGTAATGAAAGGGCGCTAAAGAAATTCTGATTTAACAGGAAAATACAAGAATTAAATGTGAAAGAAGCATCTTACGTTGGTTTGGACATGTTAAGAGGATTATTGAGGACCAAGTAACTAAGCGTATCTATAAAGGTATAGTGTATGGACCAAAAGGAAGGGGTAGACCATGTATGACGTGGCTAAATGTGGTAGACGAATGTGTGAAAAATATAGACATTTAAGAATAAACAGCATGTATGACTCAGTGTATGGTTGTTTGAAGCAAAGGAAGTTTGCAAGAACATGTAAGTGTAGTGAATGTTTGTGAGGAAGGATTAAGTACGGATTTTTTTTTGAGCTGTATGCAAAGTTTCATACCTATCCCGTAAGGGAACGTCGTGATTATGTATGTATGTATGTATGTATGTATGTATGTATGTATGTATTGTATGTATGTATGTATGTATGTATGTATGTATGTATTTATGTATGTATGTATGTATGTATGTATGTATGTATGTATGTATGTTATGGTATGTATTGTAATGTTATGTATTGTAATGTTATGTTTTGTAATGTTATGTATTGCAATGTTATGTATTGTAATGATATGTTATGTATTGTATTTATGATATGTATTGTAAGTATGTAATGTATTGTATGAATGATATGTATGGCATGTATTGTAAGTATGGTATCTATTGTATGTATTGTATATATATATATATATTTGTCATAACTCACGAACATTTTTAGTTTCTACCAATTTAATTAGGAATCAACATTTTCGATCAATTGATAATAAAGATTTTATTAATTAATAAATTAAAAACAGGCTTGGCATCTGTTAGATTGAGTTTTATGATATTTATTATTGTTTAATGTTGTATGGAACCTAAGACTTAGTTTAAAACGTTTTCTTAACAATTAATATTTTTGTTTAGGGACATTTAGAGTGTATAAGCTGCAGGCTGCAAGTTCATAGGCATGTAAGAGGTGCTTTATTTAGAAATCTGACTGTATCATGACCTAGATCCAAATATACGGTTAGCTTTGTGTGTATTTCTTCATTCGTTTTATATGATCAAATCTATTTATATCTTGTAATACAAGAATGGGTTGGACCAATAAGGGCTGTATATAATATGAAATAAATTATATAGCTATGTATGCTATTTTTATGTTTATAAATAGCGATAAATATAATAAAACAAAAGGCTTAAAACAGAATTTATAGATCAAATTAGATCTGATATAATATCAAGGCACTCATCAGTTTTTTTGGCAACTTACCCTTTAAAATATGAATTATGTATTAATGATAATAAATTAACAATAAATTAGATCAGTAGATATAGGATTTAAACTAGCAAGTAAAACATTATTATATTATTATTATTATTTTAGAATATACTACTGTTGCTTGGAATTCCATTACCTTAACTGACTCTCTTAAGTTGGAAAACGTTCAAAGAAAATTTGTCGCTGCGTGATAAATACTTTACTAACAGGATTTATTATGACTATGATAGAATTCGAAACCTCTTAAGGCTCCAGACTATCTTCTCACGAGTACTTTATTGTGATGCCCTTTTTGTTTTTAATGTATTCAATAGCAAAATTTATTGCAAATTTTCCCCCGAATATGTAGGCATTCATATCCCTTCTCGGACTTCTCGTAATTCAGAATTATTTTTTCTTAATAGCTCTTATAAAGTAAACCCTATAGGTCATTGTATCCATATCGCCAATTCTAGATTTGTCAAATTCGACATTTATCATAAAAGAAAAGATAAGCTCATAGAGTTATTTAAGGAAATCCCATATCAATAATTTATCATTAAGATGTTCTGCCTATAATATTTAAACTTAAAATATATTCTGATTTATAATTTGCATATTATTACTGCCTTTGTACATTCTTTAGTTTTTTGTTATTATTGCTATTTTTTATTATTATCATTATTAATTACTTTTTTTGTAACTATCAATCATTATATAAAATTATTTAGTCATTTTTGTTTATCTTATTTTCTCGTGTAAATATAGGTATTTGTAAGGTACTTGTGTACTTTCATTGTTGGCCTGTTATAGGTCCTACGACTGTTGGCCAGCACTATAATAAAGGACATCGAAATTATTATTATTATTAATATTAACATTGTGTCTTACTACCCGTTCGGGTTGTATGCACTTACGCTAACGTGTAATGGTAGAGTAATAGTAGATGAAATTGAGAATCTACACTTTAACGCGGGATCCGAACCACGGTGGAGGCTTGGCATTCCCCACATTCACAAGTTGTGATTAATACACGTCTTGTCAGAGGTGAATGAAGGGTTAGTTAAATAATTAAACTAATGAAGACTATTATTTTAAACTGTAAGATAAATTTATTAATCCAATTGTTTTATACTCCGTGAATGTCCATTTGGCCTGTGAGTTTTTTAAAACCACCCCTTACTACTAATTAGTACGACATTTTAGATCAGTCTTTAGCGTGTCTTTCTACTACCTAGGGTTCCGTGTTCGATTACTGGCATAGCCAAACATTTGTCATTAATAAAAACATGGTTTTATCCATTTCAAAATGATAAATTAACGGCCGGGGACTGGATCTTGTACCTGGACTAGTTTTAAGTTGGATTATAATACATATAAAGCTACGACAGGCCTGGCAGGCTGTTAGGTGAACATATATTGCTTGAATAAAAAACTGACCCAGGCCAAAGGTTGGAAACAGTAATGGATGTAAAACTTACTATTCAGTACGATTATCAGCTTATGTACTAATTACTCTAGAGACGAGGAAGGTTGAATTTAGAGGAATTGTCTCCGGGAATAAAACTATACCCAGGACCTTTGGGTGACGGTGCCTGATTCAGGGGTGGCAGTGGGTGATGTGTGTGAGTGTAATAAGAGGGTGGAAGGTAGGTAGGGGTTGTTAGTGGGGGTGAGAGTGGCAGGGTTGTTAAGGGTGAACCGGACCGTAGCCGCTAGTTCTACCATCCTCACTGTAGTACGGTTAGCTGCTCTTGAAGAACAGTGGCTGGTTGCAGAAGTTGTAGGGGTAGATATAAGGGCTTCACGCTCTATTCAGAAGTAGGTTAGGCTTTACAGAGAATGTGGAGACTCCATGAAACTGGGAACATATTTTAATATGTATATATATATACATATATTAATAAAACCTAGCAGAATTACCCAGCGTGTTCTAAGGTAACCACAAAATTCAATTTTTTATATCCATTAATGTTTCCAGCCTGTGTCCTTGGTCAATTTTTTATTCAAGTCATTATATTTTCCACCACTGGCTTATAGGCCTGTCGTAGCTTCATATATCTGATGAGCTAACTATAGACTAGGACATGCACAGCATCCAGTTTGTTTCCGTTAATTTATAAATATGAAAGAATACACCCTCATTTCACCAATGATACATTATTTGACCATGCCGTGAATCGAACTCTGAACCCTTAGCACAGTAGGCAAACACGATACCGACTGATTTAAGGTGTCGGATTTAAGTTGCGGCTGAAGGTAGTGCAAGTATTTTTCAGTTTTATAGAATATAATTTTTTTGGGGCCAAAATAAATCAAATTTTTCTCCAGTAGCAACGTAGAGTTTAGTTCTCTGCACAGGCTGATATCAACAGATGTTGAATATATGTCAAGGGTGTCCTCTAATTTTGTCAAAACTTTTTAATACAATGATTCCTTTATGCCCAAGTAAATTAATGGTGAAAAATAATGAGCAAACATTTAACAAATTAATATAAAAATCGATATATTTTACTTAAATCTATTAAGACATATGACGTGAATTAATATACATTGTGGCAGAAACATAATGCTAAATAAAGATAATTTTATTTTATCAAAGTACATAAATGAAATAATACCCACTGTTACAGGAATATATTGAGAAATATTCAGTGTCCGAATGTTCTAACGCACTAATGTCAATTAAGTTATTTTACCGGGAAAATTAGATGTTACATTTAATGGTTTTTGGTTAAAAAGCGCCCAAATACGAGTTCTAATCGAAATTATTAGTCCTTATTTTAAATAGAGTCTTCCCGCATTCACCAATATGTTAACAAGCCTTAATTTTAAAGTTATGTACCTATTTTGAAACAATTCCTCTTGTGAAACTTATGAGAACTCTTGATACCACGTCTTGGACTGATCAATGAGGAGGTTTCGGTTCTAGTCCCGGTAACGGGTAGATGGATAGACGGAATGCAATAACAACATTTTAGCGTTTAGAAAGATATTCATCATAGTATCAAATTCTATTATTTTTATGAACACAATATTTTATTTTTCATAGGCCTCACGAGAGAGTAAATTATAATTATAATATTGTCGTCTATTGAAAATTAATCAGTCTCTCTTCCATTGAAGCGCTCTACTCAATCCACTCAGCTACGTATGTGGGCTGATAACTAATTACTATATTCAATAAACATGTTACTCTTGTAGATGTGAAGTCAAAAAGGAAATGTTAACAATTAGGTTTTAATTGAGTTTATTTTTAGAAAAGCACTTTCTAACTAAATTTAATTATGCAACGTATACTGCGAAAATGCTGACATTTATTCAAAAATTAGAGATAGAAAGAGAGGTAAAAAAAAGAAAAAAAAGAACATTTGTAGAACACATGTCATAAAAAAAATTTTGTCCAGTGCACGCAACGATTTAAAACCAGAATTTAATTCAAACTTGTGTTCCTGTGTTTGACGCGGACTACAGTAATTACTAACCGGGATTGCAATCTGACTTTTTATTTTTTCATACATTTCATATTGTATATATGTACAGATTTGTACGAACATTCATTATATTTAAGTAGTTTGGTAGCCATTAGACTTCCACGCTATTATCGTTACTACAATCTTACTAGTAATTCTCTGAACAGTAGACCTCCCTCCATGTTATTATCGTTACTACAGTATTCTAGTAGTTCTGTGAACAGTAGACCTCCCCCCATGTTATTATTGTTATTACAGTCTTACTAGTAGTTCTGTGAACAGTAGACCTCCCTCCATTTTATTAACGTTACTTACAGTCTTACTAGTAGTTCTGTGAACAGTAGACCTCCCTCCATTTTATTATAGTTACTACAGTCTTACTAGTAGTTCTGTGTACAGTGGACCTTGCTCAATCCATTTTATTATTATTATTACTTCAATCTCAAGATCTATTTTTGTATACCAAGTTGAAACATTTAATTTAATTTTTCCTTGGATTTTAATTTGCCATTATTCTTTAGTGATCAATTTAGATAGACAACAAATTAATTCTATATTCAATAAAATTTTACTGTAATAAATAATAACCTTTTAACGTAAAGTATTCAACTCATTTTATGAAAACAAAAATAGATTTTTTAAAATTTCTAATGATATAACTTATGGCTCTTGGCCTTTGGTGGGAGTGAGGGTGAAACTCAAGGTGAGACTTCACAACTATCCAATGTATCCTTCCGCGCCAAAAAGAATAGGTGGATCACGGAAACCGTAGATGGAGCTAGCTACCAGACAGGTCTTTCGGAAAAATCAAACGATTGGAAATATCAGTGTTCTCGAGAATGAATTAAATATTCAAGTTAATATTTTAAACGCCCTTCTGAGATAATGTATAGATGTATAATGTATTTAAATTTCCTTAATTTTGTTATGAAGCCGGCAGTTTTCTATTTAAAAATGAAAATTTTATTGATATTTGATCACTCTTAAAAATATAAAGGAGGTGTGTTAATAAAAAGTTTAGCTTAATCATCAACATGATTCTATTCTTGATCAAACCGTTTCCGAAAATAAAATTGCAAAGCAAACATTTTAGAAAGTTACATTTTTTCCCCATGTTTCTGCATTTCCACGCCTAATAAAATGGGCCAATCGCCTCAACAATTATGTGTGATTTAGTATCTCAGAAATCTGTGGTGATAGGAAGATTAAATTTAGATAAAATATACACACATTTGTGTGAAGAGAGAGTGGGAGACAATTTAGGAAATATTAACCTCAGTACACCCAACGGGGATCGAACCACAATCTCCCCGTCATCAGCATATCTAGTATATGGCGAGTGTAATATAAAATACGACCACTGTAATGGGCAAATCTATTTGTTGCTTGAGGATATATTCTAAGGATTGTGAAAATCGTCTAAATACCGGTATAAGACCGTCGGGGAAATTTAGGTTTAAGTTGTTGGTATTACATTAGACTGAATTGCTGGTTGATGGGACTTTATGGTTCAAATAATTGAAAGCATATTTGATTTAAAAAATTCCCATCTGGATTATTACTTTCATTTACCCAATTTACGTCTACACAAATGCGGGTGCGTTTTTAAATCCCTATTCAAATACCACTTTCTTAGTGAAAGATATGTTTTTTTATTAATTTATTTGCTGTATTTATTGTGCACTTCATGAACAGATTGTTTATACCAACACACGGTAATTCGTATCAGTGAGGGCAAAAGGTTTTACTAATTTTGGCAGGAAAGAAATTTTCACACACAATCTAGGGCTATTTTTACATGCCACAATTTATATAGGACCAACGGCTTTTACTTCCCCTTTGAAGGAGGGTATGTTATGGATTTTTATTGCTCAAGAATAACCCTCGAGCCCGGTTGGTTTTCAACCAACGAACATCGGGTCAATAGTCGGGCACTTTGCCCCAATAGCACCAAGTTCAACCACGAGCTATCAATAATATTGTTACTGAACAAATTGAAAAGTATATTTTTATATAATTAAATAATATAATTTTGATAAGAAATTATGTCAATGTTTTATTGTAAACTATTACGTTGAAATGAAATGGCTATTAAATATGCTTGTTCTTTTACCTTATCCAAAAATTGATTTTCAAATGTTATATGTGTTTTTTATGAAAGATTTTAAAATGAGATTTTATTGGATACAAGGAAAACTACTCTTTACTTTGACTAAACTCACTTGCATTTAACCTATGAAATAATGTTAATATTAAACGCTGCCTTTTAGAACAACATGTTTTTGAACTTAACTTCGGTTCAATACGTGTCAACTTACAGTGCATAATAATATCAAAATGCACAATGTGTGGAAGTCGATACAGATGACACGTGATTGTTTGATGGAAATATAAACTTAAAGGTCAGTTTAAAGGTGTTTACTCAACAAATAGGAGTAAACCAGATATTTTGAGAAACAAGTACGAATTCCAGGAAAACAAAAATTAAGATTTAGTTTGATAAAAGTGTTGTGCTATTATTTTTGAGAGTGTTTTTATATTATTATAATGAATGGATAATCTTTTCCTTTGCAGAACGTTTAATAATCGTTGTTTTGATTGTAATATTTTAGAGTAAGTTTATTTGTATGTAAACCCACAATATATTTTAAGTTATGGTTATTTTTAAATTTTACACTCACAAATTTGTTGACACATCGACATTTCCCTCAGCTTAGCTCACTCTCTTTGATTTTCTCATGATAAAGAATTTATGGATCAATTTAAATCAGAGAGTAACTAATATTATCTCACTACGTCTACATACGTATCTAACCAAATTTACTCTCAAATAATATACACCCCATCTATGTTCTATTGTGGAAACTACGTAAATAGTTCAGGTACAAAGATGAACATGTTTATTATTAACTAAACCAAGTAAACATAATCAAATAATATTCATAATAATGAGAGCAAGTCATTACTCGGTTTTGGTACTTATTGTGATTTTTTTGCGTTACAAGAAAATGTTAATCTGAAACTGATAAAAGCAATAAATAATTTACGGCATCATAAAAACACTTTGAATAGATTTAATACAAATATACTTAAGAGGATGCTAAATAATTATTTTCACTACATATTGGAGGTGACCCACGGTAGTCCTGATCCACGTATTGTGGATGACGTCATTAATTTAATCCACAAATACATTTCTACACGCATCATACACTTGACCAGTAGTATAGTTGAAGATCCATTTAACCTTGATGTTTACAATTTGAAAAAGTTTGGAGGAATGATTTACTTTTCTAACGAATCAATCAGTTCCTGCTACTTGGAAAAGCTTTGTGCTCTTGAAGAAAAAAACTTTTGGAACGTTCGAGGTATGTTCATAATAGTTGTAACTTCAAATGAACCCCAGAAACTTCGGGATGTTGAGATAATGTTGGAAGGTTTCTGGGAAAAGTGTAAAGTTCTATACATGGCCGTTGTTCATGTGACTACCAGCGAGAAAGTTACTGAGGCATCTGATATAAATATCACAGTTTCATATTTCAACCCATTTTTGAATTCTAAGAGGGTAAAACATATTTCATCAACCCTTTTATACGATAGAGAACTTGATGTTTTCTCAGATAAATTAATCAATATTCATTGTTCTCCAATAAAAGTATCAATATTTAATAATCCACCCACATGTTTTGAAATAAATGACACAAAAGGAGACACTCGATACACAGGCCCTGATGGGTTCACGGTTGAAACCATATTGAAACAAATGAATGCCAGTCCCGTTATGTTCCATCCTGTCCAAAACATTTTTGAATGGGTGTACCCTTATGACAACATGGATGACACCAGAAAAGAAAACTTTAAACACGGGATTCCTGATTTGGATGGCAATTCAAAGGGACTTATATTTTCAAAGATATCAGCAATAGTATATCCCCATGACCAAATATGTTATACGGTTATTGTGCCGAAAGCAGGAATGATCCCCGGTTATATGAACTTTATTTTGCCATTCACAAATGGTCTCTGGAGGCTTTATTTCTTAGCTTTTATTTTTATTGATGTTTACTGGTTGTTGATAAGACGTTTTGATTCACAAGCCACTTCAAAGTTAGATTATAATAGCTCTACCTTAGAAGCTTTGGGACTGGCAGTGTTTAGTTCATCTGTGTTTCCAGCTAACAGTATTTCCCATAAGATTTATCTTTTGGTGTGTCTTTGGTTTAGTGATGAACAACGCTTACCAGGGATCTTTGACAAGTTACATGACCATCCCTATGTACTATAAGGACATGGATAAATTTTCTGAATGGGCTAGTTCTGACATACCAATTGGATTATTCCGGTTCAAAGAAATACTTATTTTAAAGAAAGAATATCATTATAACTTAATTTCAGAGTTAAAAAATCCATCGGAAAGATTTTTCTTACTACCGACCAGAAATGATATATATGCGATGGCTGCAATTCATAAAAACGCAAGTTGCCTAACATACACTCTTATTGGTCGCTATATCCTCAATCAGCCCGAGTTTATCAAGGAGGGGAGTCCGTTACTCCATATGCTCAGCGACTGTACTATCAACCCTCCATTAGTATTCAGACTTTCCTGACAACTCTCCATACGCTGGAAGGTTCAACTCTTTGATCGTGAGGATCAAGGAAGCTGGTCTGATGAAGAAATGGAAGGATGATGTTACTTTCACCAACTTGTTGGAATCAATGAGAATCAAACAAGAGTCTGGTTTGAAAGTACTTAACCTAAAGCATCTTAAGCTGCCATTCTCCATTTTTATTATTGGTTTACTTTTGAGTATATTTTAATTCATTTCTGAATTGTTATTCTCAAAACTATTTTAATAATAACACTTTATTTTATTAAAAAAAATAAGGCTTTTAATTTATGTCACCATCTGGTAGTTCTTTAAAACAATTCTTACACTCCTTACAATTTAAAGTACTGTGTATGCTAGATCCAAAAATTTATGAAAATTAATTTATATGTATAATTGCATTGGTTTTGTTTAGTATTAATCTTAAAATTATAAAAACATTTCAATATACACTATTGTGAATTTATTCTCAACTTTTAGAGAAGGCTGAATAAACAGCACAGTTGTCCAATTAAGATACACCTTTTGGGATATTCCGTCTTTAGCTCCACAGAAAAGATTTGCAATTATTAAATAAAATCGATTCTGTGTTAATTGCCTTAGGTACTTCACATCGTATCTCAAACTGTCAGTCAAAACATGTGTGTCAACAATGCAATAAACCTCATCACACATTGTTGCATTTGTCTCCTCAATCACCTGATGCAACACAAACAACTGTTGACAATTACAGAGATCTCACACTGAACCGCTGAGAAACCATAGTGCTACTTTTCACATAGACACCCATACTTATTCACAGTTGACCGATTCTGGTTCAACTAAAACTCTTGATACCAAGTCTTAGACTAATCAATGAGGAGGTTTCGTTTCTTGTCCCCGTAACGGGCAGACGGATAGACGGAATGCAATAACCACATTTTAGCATTTAGAAAGATATTCATCAAAGTCTCAATTTTTATTATTTTTATCAACACAATATTTTATTTCCCAGAGGACTCGCGAGAGAGTATATTATAATAAAAATATTATCATATATTTAAAATTAATCAGTCTCTCTTCCATCGAAGCTCTGTACTCAATCCACTCAGCTACGTATGTGGGCTGATAACTAATTACTATATTCAATAAACATGTTACTCTTGTAGATGTGAAGTCAAAAAGGAAATGTTAACAATTAGGTTTTAATTGAGTTTATTTTTAGAAAAGCACTTTCTAACTAAATTTAATTTTGCAACGTATACTGTGACAATACAGAAATTTATTAAAAAAATTGAGAGAGAGAGAAGCAAAAACAGAGAAAAAAAAGAACATGTGTAGACCACATGTCATAAAAAAAAAGTTACGTCCAGTGCACGCAACGTTTTAAAACCAGAATCTAATTCCAACTTGTGTGCCTGTGTTTGACGTGGAATACAGTAATTACTAACCGGGATTGCAATCAGACTTTTTCTTTTGTCATACATTTCATATTGTATATTTGTTCAAGTGTGTATGAACATTCATTATATATATATATTTATTTTGCTGTTTCGTGACCATTAGACTTCCCTCCATGTTATTATCGTTACTACAGTCTTACTAGTAGTTATGTTAACAGTAGACCTCCCTCCGTGTTATTATCGTTACAGCAGTCTTACTAGTAGTTCTATGAACAGTAGACCTCACTCCGTGTTATTATTGTTACTACAGTCTTACTAGTAGTTCTGTGAACAGTAGACCTCACTCAATACATTTTATTATTATTACTTCAATCTCAAGTTTTATGTTTGTATACCAAGTTGAAAAATTTAATTTAATTTTTCCTTGGATTGTAATTTGACATTATTCTTTGGTGATCAATTCAGATATAAAACAAATTTATTCTATATTAAATAGAATTTTACTGTCATAAATATTAACCTTTTTTAAAGTAAAGTATCAACTCATTTAATAAAAAAAATCAAATAAAGTTTTTATAAATTCTAATGATATAACTTAAGGCCCTTGGCCCTTGGTGGGCGGGAGGCTGAAAGGCGTGGCAAGACTTCACAACCATCTAAAGTAACTTTCCGCGCCGACAAGAATAGATGGATCACGGAAACCGTAGATGGCGCTAGCTACCAGACAGGTATTCTGGAAAAATCATAC
This sequence comes from Timema poppense, assembly GCA_902141375.1. Lineage (NCBI taxonomy): Eukaryota > Metazoa > Arthropoda > Insecta > Phasmatodea > Timematidae > Timema > Timema poppense. The sequence goes on along the minus strand of CABFOV010003327.1, from coordinate 36,305 downwards.
GTTTGGAAATATCAATTTCTCGAGAACTAATTAAATGTTTATATTAATATTTTCAAACCCCCTTCTAAGAAATTTTATCGACGTTTAATTGTTACACGTTCTTATTTTTCTTATGAAGCCGGCAGTTTTCTATTGAAAAATGTAAATTTTATTAATATTTGATCACTGTTAAAATTATAAAGGAGGTGTGTATATGAAAAGTATAAATTAATCAACATTCTTCTATTCTTGAACAAACCGTTTCCGAAAAAAAAAATTAAAACAAACATTCTCTAGAATAACAGTTTGTTCCCCATAGCTCTGCATTTCCACGCTAAATAAAAAGGGCTAATAGATGAGTGATTTCGTATCTCAATTATCTGTGCTTATAGGAAGATTAAATTTAGATAAAATAGACACACATTTGTATGAAGTTAGAGTGGGAGACAATTTAGGAAATATTAACCTCAGAACACCCAACAAAGATCGAACCACAATCTCTCCGTGATCAGCGATCTAGTATATGGCGAGTGTAATATAAAATACGGCCACTGTAATTGGTAAATCTATTTTTTGCTTGAGGATAAATTCTAAGGATTGTGATAATCGTCTAAATACCGGTATAAGACCGCCGGGGAAATTTCGGTCTATAATGTTGGTATTACATTATACTGAATTGCTGGAGGAGGGGACTTAACGTTCAAATAATTGAAAGCTTCATTGATAAAATTTTTGTGAGTGATATTATATTATTAAAATGAATGGATAATCTTTGCATTTGCAGAACTTTTAATAATCGTTGTTTTGAATGTAATATTTAATGGTAAGTTTATTTGTATGTAAACTCACAATAATTCTTAAGTTATAGTTATTTTTAAATTTTACTCTTAAAATTTGTTGAAACATTGTTAATTCCCTCAGCTTAGCTCACTCGCTTTGATTTTCTGACGATAAAGAATCTATGGATCAATATAAATCGGAGAGTAACTAATATTATCTCACTACGTCTTAATGCATATATAACCAAATTTACTCTCAAATAATATACACCCCCATCTAAGTTCTACTGTGGAAACTACGTAAATAGTTCAGGTGCAAATAAGCACGTGGTTATTATTAACTAAACCATTTACAAGTAAATATCTTCACACGAATATTAATAATAATGAGATCAAGCCATTACTCGGTTTTGTTATTTATTGTGATTTTTTTTGCGTTACAAGAAAATGTGAATCTTCAACTGATAAAATCAATAAATAATTTACGGCCTCATAAAAACACTTTGAATAAATTTAATACAAGTATACTTAAGAGGATGTTAAATAATTATTTTCACTACATATTTGAGGTGACCCACGGTAGTCCTGATCCACGTATTGTGGATGACGTTACTAATTTAATCCACAAAGACATTTCTACACCCGTCATACACTTGAGTAGTAGTAGTATGGATGGTGAAACATTTAAACTTAGATTTGAGTCTTTGAACAAGTTTGGAGGAATGATTTACTTTTCTAACGAATCAATCAGTTCCTGCTACTTGGAAAAGCTTTGTGCTTTTGAAGAAAACGACTTTTGGAACGTTCGAGGTATGTTCATAATAGTTGTAACTTCAAATGTTCCTCAGAAACCTTGGGATGTTGAGATAATGTTGGAAGGTTTCTGGGAAAAGTGTAAAGTTCTATACATGGCCGTTGTTCATGTGACTACCAGCGAGAAAGGTACTGAGGCATCTGATATAAATGTCAGTGTTTCATATTTCAACCCATTTTTGAACTCTAAGAGGGTGAAACATATTTCATCAACCCTCTTATACGATAGAGAACTTGATGTTTTCTCAGATAAATTAATCAATATTCATCGTTCTCCAATAAAAGTATCAATATTTAATAAACCACCAACAAGTTTTGAAATAAATGACACAAAAGGAGACACTCGATACACAGGCCCTGATGGGTTCACGGTTGAAACCATATTAAAACAAATGAATGCCAGTCCCGTTATGTTCCATCCTGTCCAAAACATTGATGAATGGGTGTACCCTTATGACAACGTGTATGACACCAGTAAAGAAAACTTCAAACACGGGATTCCAGATTTGGATGGCAATTCTAAGGGACTTATATTCTCAAAGATATCAGCAATAGTTTATCCCCATGACCAAATATGTTATACGGTTATTGTGCCTAGAGCAGGAATGATCCCCGGTTATATGAACTTTATTTTGCCATTCACAAATGGTGTCTGGAGGCTTTACTTCTTAGCGTTTATTTTTATAAATGTGAACTTGTTATTGATAAAACGTTTTGATTCACAAGCCACTTCAAAGTTAGATTATCATAGCTGTACCTTAGAATCTTTGAGACTGGCAGTGTTTAGTTCATCTGTGTTTCCAGCTAACAGTGTGTCCCATAAGATTTATCTTTTGGTGTGTCTTTGGTTTGGTTTGGTGATGAACAACGCTTACCAGGGATCTTTGACAAGTTACATGACCATCCCCAAGTACTATAAGGACATGGATAGTGTTTCTGAATGGGCTATTTCTGACATAACAATTGGATTGTCTTTGCCGAAAGCGTCTGTTAGTTCAGGGAAAGATTATTTTTATGAGTCTGAATTAGTTTCAATGGTAAAAAACCCAGGGGAAAGAGCTTTCTTAATACCAAGCAAAAATGATATGTATGCGATGGCTGCAATTCATAAAAACATAAGTTTCCTAACAAACACTATTAATGGTCCCTATATCCTCAATCAGCCCGAGTTTATCAAGGAGGGGAGACCGTTACTTCATATGCTCAGCGACTGTACTATCAACCCTCCATTAGTATTCAGACTTCCTGACAACTCTCCATACGCTGGAAGGTTTAACTCTTTGATCGTGAGGATTAAGGAAGCTGGTCTGATGAAGAAATGGAAGGATGATATTACTTTCACCACCTTGTTGGAATCAATGAGAATTAAACAAGAGTCTGGTTTGAAAGTACTTAGCTTAGAGCATCTTAAGCTGCCATTTTATATTTGTATCCTTGGTTTATTTTTGAGTATATCTTACTTCATCTTTGAATTGTATTTCTCAAAACTATTATAGTATTAACACTTTATTTTATAAATTAAAAATAAGGCTTTTAATTTATGTCACTATCTGGTAGGTCTTAAAACCAATTATTTCACTGCTCACAATTTACGAGTACTGTTTATTCTTGATTCAAACATTTACGAAAAATAATTTATATGTATAATTTGTTGCATTGGTTTTGTTTAATATTAATCTTAAAATTTTAAAAATATTTCAATACACACTATTGTGATTTATTCTCAACTTTTTGAGTAGGCTGAATAAACACCCTAATAGTCCTGTTAAGATACACCTTTTGGGAAATTATATGCAATTATTTAATCAATAAATGGCTCATTTTTAATACTAAAGACTTTAATGTAAACTTAAAATTCACCCCAATGATACATTGTTTAATATTAAATAATTATAATAAAACAAGTTAAACTATTAATTCAAAGTTTAGTCAACAATATATTTAGTCTGAATGCACCGTCTTTCAGAGTTAGTATCTATAATAAACATGGCTAGCACTTATAACTATGATGAGAATCGAGGCATGTGTTACTATTCCAAATCCAGGCGGACGACAGGTGTCTTTAAAGATGAATGAACATAACATAGATAGACTCTCGAATCTTTCTTTCAATAGTAGATACAATATTGAACAACTCGTTAAAACTGGTTTGAACGGATTCAGTAAAGAATGGGCGCTGAAGAAATGCGGTTTTAAAGGGAAAATACAATAATTTAATGAGAAAGAAGCATATTACGTTGGTTTGGACATGTTAAGAGGATGATTGTGGATCGAATAACGAAGCATATCTATAAAGGTATAGTGTATGGATCAAAAGGAAGGGGTAGACCAAGTATGACGTGGCTAAATGTGGTAGACGATAGTGTGAAAAATTTAAAAAGTTTAAAGAATAAACAGTTTGTATGACTTGGTGTATGGTTGTTTGAAACAAAGGAAGTTTGCAAGAATAGGTAAGTGTAGTGAATGTTTGTGAGGAAGGATTAAGTACGGAGCTTTTTTTTAAAGCTATATGCAAAGTTTCTTGCCTACCCCGTAAGGGAACGTCGCGATTATGTATGTATGTATGTATGTATGTATGTATGTATGTATGTATGTATGTATGTATGTATGTATGTATGTATGTATGTAGGTTATGGTATGTTATGGTATGTATTGTAATGTTATGTATTATATGTATTGTATGTATGATATGTATTGTAAGTATTGTATGTATTGTATGTACATATATTTGTCATAACTCACGAAAATTCTTAGTTTCTACCAATTTAATTAGGAATCAACATGTTCGATGAATTGATGATAAATATTTAATTAATTAATTAATTAATTAAAAACAAGTATGGCAACTGTTAGATTGAGTTTTATGATATGTAATTATATATATTGTCATTTAATGTTTTATGGACCCTAAGAATTAGTTTAAAATGTTTTCTCATCAATTTAGTATTTTGTTTAGGGACATTTAGAGTGCAGAATTTGCAGGCTGTAAGTTCATAAACATGTAAAAGGTGCTTTATTTAGAAATTTGACTGTATCATGACCTAGATCCAAATATACGGTTGACTTTGTGTGTGTTTCTTCATTATTTTTATATGATTAAATCTATTTATATCTTGTAATACAAGAATGGGTTGGACAAATAAGGGCTACTTATAGTATGAAATAAATTATTTAGATATGTAGATTATTTTTATGTCTAAAAATAGCGATAAAAATAATAAAATAAAAGGCTTAAGACACAATATAGAGATCAAATTAGATCTGATATAATATCTAGGCACTGATCATTTTTTGGCAACGTACCCTTTAAAATATGAATTATGTATTAATGATAATAAATAAACAAAAAATTAGATCAGTAGATATAGGATATAAACTAGCAAGTAAAATTTTATATTTTATTGTTATTATTATTATTATTATTAGAATATGTTACTGTAGCTTGGATTTCCATTACCTTAACTGACTCTCTTCGGTTGGAAAACGTTCATAGAAAATTTGTCGCTGCGTGATAAATACTTTACTAACAGGATTTATTATGACTATGACAGATTTCAGAAACCTCCTAGGGCTCAAAACTCTCTTCTAGCGTGGACTTTATTGTGATTCCCTTTTGTTTTTAATGTATTCAATAGCAAAATTTATTGCAAATTTGCCCCTGAATATGTAGGCATTCATATCCTTTTCCGGGCTTCTCGTAATCCAGAATTATTTTTTCTCAATATTTCTTATAAAGTAAACCCTATAGGTTGTTGTATCCATAGTGCCAATTCTAGATTTGTCAAATTCGACTTTTATCATAAAAGAAAAGCTAAACTCAGAGAGTTATTTAAGGAAATAGCATATCAATAATTTTTATTAAGATTTTCTGACTATAATATTTAAACTTACAATATTCTGATTTACTTTTTGCATATTGTTACTGCTTTTAACCACTCTTTAGTTGTTTGTTATTATTATTTTTTTATTATTATCATAATTAATTACTTTTTTTTTTTAACTATTAATCATAATATCACATTATCCAGGCATTTTTGTTTATCTTATTTTCTCGTGTAAATATATGTATTTGTATGTTACTTGTGTACATTTAGTGCTGGCCTGTGTTGGCCAGCACTATAATAAAGGAAATTGAAATTATTATTATTGCTATTTATTATTATTATTATTATTATTATTATTATTATTATTATTATTATTAGCACCGCGTCTTACTATCCGTTCGGGTTGTACGCAATTACGCTAATGTGTAATGGTAGAGTGATTGTGAGATGAAATGGAGTACCTACAGTTTAACGTGGAATCTGAACCACGGCGGAGGCCTTGCATTCCCCAAATTCACAAGTTGTGATTAATACACGTCTTGTCAGAGGTGAAAGAGGGGTTAGTAAAATAATTAAACCAAAGTAGGCTTTTTTTTTAAACTGTAAGATAATTTTTTTAAACCAATTGTTTTATACTCCGTGAATGTCCATTTGGCCTGTGCGTTTTTTAAAACCATCCCTTACTACTCATTAGTTCGACATTTTAGATCAGTCTGTAGCGTATCTTTCTACTACCTAGAGTTCCGGGTTCGATTACTGGCATATCCAAACATTTGTCATTAATGAAAATATGTTATATTTCTCCATTAAAAATTGATGAATTAACGTCCGAGGACTGGATGTTGTAACTGTACTAGTCTTAAGTTGGATTATAAGGCATATAAAGCTACGACAGGCCTGGCAGGCTGTTAGGTGAAAATATATGGCTTGAATAAAGAACTGACCCAGGTCACAGGTTGGAAACAGTAATGGATGTAAAAACTTACTATTAATTACGATTATCAGCTTATGTACTAATTACTCTAGAGAGTAGGAAGGTTGAATTTAGAGTAATTGTCTCCGGGAATAAAACTATACTCAGGACCTTTGGGTGACGGTGCCTGATTCAGGGGTAGCAGTGGGTGATGTATGAGAGTGTAATAAGAGGGTGGAAGGTAGGTAAGGGTTTTTAGTGGGGGTGAGGGTGGCAGGGTTTTTAAGGGTGAACCGGTCCGTAGCCGCTAGTTCAATCGTCCTCATTGTAGTACAGTTAGCTGCTCTTGAAGAACAGGTACTGATTGCAGAAATTGTAGGGGTAGATATAAGCGCTTTACGCTCTATTCACAAAGTAGGTTAATCTTTAAGTGAATGTGAACACTCCATGAAACTGGGAACATATTTTAATATATATATATATATATACATATTTATATAATTATATATATTATTAAAAACTAGCAGAATTATCCAGCGTGTCCTAAGGTAACCACGAAATTCCAATTTTTTAATATCCATTACTGTTTCCAACGTGTGTCCTGGGACTCTTTTTTTATTCAAGCCATTATATTTTCCCCTACTGGATGGATGGACCTGTCTTAGTTCCATATATCTGATAAGCTTACTTAATACTAAGACAGGCACAACATCAAGTTTCCGTCCGATAATTTATCATTGTGAAATGATAAACTCTCATTTCACCAATGATATTTTTTTCGGCCATGCCGGGTATAGAACTCAGAACCCTTATCACAGTAGGCAAACACGATACAAACTGTTTTAAGGTGTCGGATTTAAGGTGCGGCCGAAGATAGTGCAATTAATTTTACAGTTTTTATAGAATTGATTTTTTTTTACAAAAATAAATCAAATATTTCTCCAGTAGCAACATAGAGTTTAGTTTTCTGAACATGCTAATATCAACATGTCTTGAATATATGTCAAGGGTATCCTGGAATGTTGTCAAAAATGTTCTCCTTATTTAACATGTTTTGACAACATTCCAAGACACCCTTGACAGATATTCAATATATGTTGATATTAGCATGTGCAAAAAACTAAAGTCTATGTTACTACTGGAGAAATATTTGATTTATTTAGGCCAAAAAAATGTGATGCTTTAAAAACTGTAAAATTTATCGCGCTCCCTTTGGTGGCACCTTAACCATATATGTTTATATTAATGACATTAATAATTTGTTTGTCTTTCACTGCAATGCGCGATATCTACCACAAACCGAGGGCTGAAATTTTAAAATTATTACCTCATATGAACAAACAAGTGAAATTTGAAGCTGGAATTTTAATTTTTTTTAAATAGGTTTTTGAGAAATTCATTAAAATCTGAATTGGTAGAAATAAAATGAATAGCATATGTTCTTCATGCTTCAAACAAAGCCACCTTTGCTCGAGGAAACTACGCAATGTAATTTATCTTGTGTATTTAATTTATATAATGCATTGCTTGTCTACCCCGGGCAATTCTAGATTATTCTGCTGGTAATATATATTAAGGTTGAACGCAAAATATCAAATCGTTTCGTCTGAAGACCGAGGCATAAACTGACAGAAAGATTTGAATAGAAGAAGACATAATAATTGTTAACCACAATTTTGTAGTTTAGGGAATCATCCATCGTAAATCTCTAGAATAATATTGAAGAACAAAATGTTCACCTATACAATGATTTCTACATGAGCAAGTAAATAAATGGAACAGAGTAATAAACAAACATTTAACCTTTTAACATTAAAATTGAGATATTTTACTTAAATCTATTAAGAAATGTGACTTGATATTATATACATTGTTGCAGAAACATAATGACAGATAAAAATAATTTTATTTTATCAAAGTACATAAATCAAATTATACCCACTGTTAAGGGAACGTATTGAGAAATATTCAGCGACCGAAAAGTCTAACGCACTAATCTCTCTTAAGTTATTTTACCGGGAAAATTAGATGTTACATTTAGTGGTTTGGGTTAAACAGCGCCCAAATACGAGTTCTAATCAAAATTATTAGTCTATTTTTCAAGTAGTCTCTTGCCGAATTCACCAATAAGTTAACTAGCCTTAATTTTAAAGTTATGTACCTAGTTTAAAAAATCCCTCTTGTAAAATGTATGAGAACATTTGATTCAAAGTATTAGACTGATCAATTAGGAGGTTTCGGTTCTATTCCCGGTAAAGGCCAGACGGATAGACGGAATGCAATAACAACTTTTAGCGTTTAGAAAGATATTCATCATAGTATCAAATTTCTATTATTTTTATGAACACAATATTTTATTTTTCATAGGCCTCACGAGAGAGTAAATTATAATTATAATATTGTCGTCTATTTAAAATTAATCAGTCTCTCTATCATCGGAGCTCTCTACTCAATCCACTCAGCTATGTATGTTGGCTGATAACTAATTACTATATTCAATAAACACGTTACTCTTGTAGATGTGAAGTCAAAAAGGAAACGTTAACAATTAGGTTTTAATTGAGTTTATTTTTAAAAAAAAGCACTTTCTAACTAAATTTAATTTTGCAACGTATACTGCGACAATGCCTACATTTATTCAAGAAATAGAGATAGAGAGAGAAGCAAAAACAGTGAAAAAAAGATAATGTGTAGAACACATGTCATAAAAAAAAAGTTCTGTCCAGTTCACGCAACGTTTTAAAATCAGAATTTAATTCTTGTGTTCCTATGTATGACGTGGACTACAGTAATTTCTAACCGGGATTGCAATGTAACTTTTTCTTTTGTCATACATTTCATATTGTATATTTGTACTGGTTTGTATGAACATTCATTATATAAATATGCAGTTTCGTGACCATTAGACCTCCCTCCATGATATTAACGTTACTACAGTCTTACTAGTAGTTATGTTAACAGTTAGACCTCCCTCCATGTTATTATCGTTACTACAGTCTTACTAGTAGTTCTAGGAACAGTAGACCTCCCTCCATGTTATTATCGTTACTGCAGTCTTACTAGTAATTCTAGGAACAGTAGACCTCCCTCCATGTTATTATCGTTATTGCAGTCTTACTAGTAGTTCTGTGAACTTTAGACCTCCCTCCGTGTTATTATCGATACTACAGTCTTACTAGTATGTTCTGTGAACATTAGACCTCCCTCCATGTTATTATCTTTACTACAGTCTTACTAGTAGTTCTAGGAACAGTAGACCTCCCTTCATGTTATTATCGTTACTACAGTCTTTCTAGTAGTTCTGTGAACAGTAGACCTCCCTCCGTGTTATTATCTTTACTACAGTCTTACTAGTAGTTCTAGGAACAGTAGACCTCCCTCAATGTTATTGTCTTTACTGCAGTCTTACTAGTAGTTCTGTGAACAGTAGACCTCCCTCAATGTTATTGTCTTTACTACAGTCTTACTAGTATTTCTGTGAACAGTAGACTCCCCTCCATGTTATTATCTTTACTACAGTCTTACTAGTAGTTCTAGGAACAGTAGACCTCCCTCAATGTTATTATCTTTACTACAGTCTTACTAGTAGTTCTGTGAACAGTAAACCTCGCTCAATACATTTTCTTATTATTACTTCAATCTCAAGATTTATTTTTGTATACCAAGTTGAAAAAATCTAATTTCATTTTTCCTCGGATTTTAATTTGACATTATTCTTTGGTGATCAGTTTAGATATAAAACAAATTAATTCTCTATTCAATAGATTTTTACCGTCATAAATAATAACCTTGTTAACGTAAAAGATCAACTCATTTTATAAAAAAAAATCAAATAGAGTTTTTATAAATTTTAATGATATATCTCAAGTCCCTTGGCCCTTGGTGGGCGGGAGGGTTAAAGGCGTGGCGTGACTTCACAACCATCCAAAGTATCCTTCCGCGCCAACAAGAATAGATGGATCACGGAAATTGTAGATGGCGCTAGCTACCAGACAGGTCTTTCGGAAAATTAAACGTTTGGAAATATCAGTTTTCTCGAGAACGAATTAAATGTTTATATTAATATTTTCAAACCCCCTTCCGAGATAATTTATTGACGTTTAATTGTTACACGTTCTTATTTTTCTTATGAAGCCGGCAGTTTTCTATTGGTAAATGTAAATTTTATTAATATTTGACCACTGTTACAATTATAAAGGAGGTGTGTATATGAAAAGTATAACGTAATCAACATTCTTCTATTCTTGAACAAACCGTTTCCGAAAAAAAAAATGCAAAACAAACATTTTCTAGAATAACAGTTTGTTCCCCATAGCTCTGCATTTCCACGCTTAATAAAAAGGGCTAATTGATGAGTGATTTCGTATCTCAATTATCTGTGCTTATAGGAAGATTAAATTTATATAAAATAGACACACATTTGTATGAAGATAGAGTGGGAGACAATTTAGGAGATATTAACCTCAGAACACCCAACAGGGATCGAACCACAATCTCTCCGTCATCAGAGATCTAGTATATGGCGAGTGTAATATAAAATACGGCCACTGAAATGGGTAAATCTATTTGTTGCTTGAGGATAAAATCTAAGGATTGTGAGAATCGTCTAAATACCAGTATAAGACGGTTGGGGGTATTTCGGTCTAAGAAGTTGGTATTACATTAGACTGAATTGCTGGTGGAGGGGACTTTACCGTTCAAATAATTGAAAGCTTCATTGATAAAATATTTTCCCATCTGGATTATAACTGTCGTTCACTCAATTTACCTCTACGTATATACGGTTGCGTTTTTAAATCCCTATTCAAATTCCACTTCCTTAGTGTAAGTTCTTATGTTTTTTTATTCATTTATTTGCTGTATTTATTGTGCACTTTTTGAACAGATTGTTTATACCAACACACGGTAATTCGTATCATTGAGAGAAAAAGATTTTATTAATTTTGCCAGGAAAGGTATTTTCACACACATTCTAGGGCTCTTTTTACATGCCACAATTTACATAGGACAAACGGCTTTTTCTTCCCCTTTGAAGGAAGGTGTGTTACGGATTTTACTTCCCCTTTGAAGGAAGGTGTGTTACGAATATTTATTGCTCAAGAAAAACCTTCGAGCCCGACTGGGTTCGAACAAACGAACATCTGGTCATGAGGCCAGCACTTTACCCCAATAGAACCATGTTATGCCATGAGCTATCAATAATATTGTTACTGAACAAATTGAAAATAATATTTTTAAATAATTAAATAATATAATTTTGATAAGAAATTATGTCTATGTTTTGTTGTAAATGATTGCGTTGAAATGAAAGGGCTATTAAATAATCTTGTTCTAATACCTTATCCATAAATTTATTTTAAAATTTTAAATATGTTTTTTATAGAAGATTTTAAAATGAGCTTTTATTGGATACAAGGAAAACTACTATATTACTATTACAAAACTCACTAGCATTTAACCTTTGAAATAATGTTAATATTAAACGCTGCCTTTGCCAACAACATGTTTTTGAACTTAACTTTGGTTCAATACGTGTTAACTTACAGTATATCATAATATCAAAGTGCACAATGTGTGGAAGTCGATACAGATGACACGTGATTGTTTGATGGAAATATCAACTTAAAGGTCAGTTAAAAGGTGTTTACTCAACAAATAGGAGCAAACCAGATTGTTCGAGAAACAAGTACGAATTCCAGGAAAACAAAAATTAAGATTTAGTTTGATAAAAGTGTTGTGCTATTATTTTTGAGAGTGTTTTTATATTATTAAAATGAATGAATAATCTTTGCATTTGCAGAACGTTTAATAATCGTTGTTTAGATTGTAATATTTAATAGTAAGTTTATTTCTATGTAAACTCACAATATATCTTAAGTTATGATTATTTTTATATTTTACCCTCACAAATTGGTTGACACATTGACAATTCCCTCAGCTTAGCTCACTCTCTTTGATTTTATGACGACAAAGTATTTATGGATTAAAATAAATCGGAGTGTAACTAATATTATCTCACTACGTCTACATGTATATCTAACCAAATTTACTCTCCAATAATATACACCCCATCTATGTTCTATTGTGGAAACTACGTAAATAGTTCAGGTACAAATAAGCACGTGGTTATTATTAACTAAACCATTTACAAGTTAACATCTTCAACAGAATATTCATAATGATGAGAACAAGCCATTACTTGGTTTTGATATTTATTGTGATTTTTTTTGCGTTACAAGAAAATGTGAATCTGAAACTGATAAATTCAATAAATAATTTAACCTCTCATAAAAACACTTTAAATAAATTTAATACAAGTATACTTAAGAGGATGCTAAATAATTATTTACACTACGTATTGGAGGTGACCCACGGTAGTCCTGATCCACGTATTGTGGATGACGTCAATAATTTAATCCACAAAGACATTTCTACACCCGTCATACACTTGACCAGTAGTATAGTCGAAGATCCATTTGATCTTGATTTTGAGTCTTTGAACAAGTTTGGAGGAATTATTTACTTTTCTAACGAATCAATCAGTCCCCAATACTTGGACAATCAGTGTGCTTTTGAAGAAAACAACTTTTGGAACGTTCGAGGTATGTTCATAATAGTTGTAACTTCAAATGAACCCCAGAAACCTCGGGATGATGAGTTAATGCTGGAAAGTTTCTGGGAAAAGTGTAAAGTTCTATACATGGCCGTTGTACATGTGACTACCAGCGAGAAAGGTACTGAGGCATCTGATATAAATATCACAGTTTCATATTTCAACCCATTTTTGAACTCTAAGAGGGTGAAACACATTTCATCAACCCTTTTATACGATAGAGAACTTGATGTTTTCTCAGATAAATTAATCAATATTCATCGTTCTCCTATAAAAGTATCAATATTTAATAAACCACCCACATGTTTTGAAATAAATGACACAAAAGGAGACACTCGATACGCAGGCCCTGATGGGTTCACGGTTGAAACCATATTGAAACAAATGAATGCCAGTCCCGTTATGTTCCATCCTGTCCAAAATATTGATGAATGTGTGTACCCTTATGACAACGTGTATAACACCAGTAAAGAAAACTTCAAACACGGGATTCCTGATTTGGATGGCAATTCAAAGGGACTTATATTTTCAAAGATATCAGCAATAGTATATCCCCATGACCAAATATGTTATACGGTTGTTGTGCCGAAAGCAGGAATGATCCCCGGTTATATGAACTTTATTTTACCATTCACAAATGGTGTTTGGAGGCTTTATTTTTTAGCTTTTATTTTTATAAATGTGTACTTGTTGTTGATAAGACGTTTTGATTCACAAGACACTTCAACGTTAAACTATCACAGCTCTACCTTAGAATCTTTGAGACTGGCAGTGTTTAGTTCATCTGTATTTCCAGCTAACAGTATTTCCCATAAGATTTATCTTTTGGTGTGTCTTTGGTTTGGTTTGGTGATGAACAACGCTTACCAGGGATCTTTGACAAGTTACATGACCATCCCCAAGTACTATAAGGATATGGATAGTTTTTCTGAATGGGCTAGTTCTGACATACGAATTGGAATACCTATGCTGAAAGCCATTAATACTATAGCGCTAAATTTTTATTCTGATTCTGACTTAGTTTCAGAGTTAAAAAACCCAGGGGAAAGATATTTCTTACTACCGACCAGAAATTATATATATGCGATGGCTGCAATTCATAAAAACATAAGTTTCATAACAGACACTCTTAATGGTCCCTATATCCTGAATCAGCCAGAGTTTATCAAGGAGGGGAGACCGTTACTCCATATGCTCAGCGACTGTACTGTCAACCCTCCATTAGTATTCAGACTTCCTGATAACTCTCCATACGCTGGAAGGTTCAACTCTTTGATCGTAAGGATCAAGGAAGCTGGTCTGATGAAGAAATGGAAGAACGATGTTACTTTCACCACCTTGTTGGAATCAATGAGAATCAAACAAGAGTCTGGTTTGAAAGTACTTAGCTTAGAGCATCTTAAGCTGCCATTTTACATTTGTATCATTGGTTCATTTTTGAGTGTATTGTCCTTCATCTCTGAATTGCTACTCTCAAAATTATTCTAATTCAAACACCACCTGCTAATTCTTTAAAAATAAATCTTGCACTATTTACAATTTACATGTGAAAGCTATATTCTCATATTTATAAAAATAAAAATCATTGGATAAGCGTGCTATTCGTTTTGGTAAATATAAACTGTTTTTTTTAATATATAAAATTAAATTTACTTGTGATATAAATTTTCTTTTTTTATAGAATAGTGAAACCTCTTTTGAATGAACTTTGGAACTTTAAGAAAACCAGTATTAATTTTGTATCATTGTATTTTTTTTAGTGTTAGTGCTTTAAACAGTTTAGTAACACTTGAAGTACGACTTAGACTACATTCAATAATAGTACACGTTAATTTTCAGCACAGCTGTATAAAGGTTAGTCGTACAAAGATGAATGCTGGTAGATCACTGATCCGAGCATGACTGACTGAACTGACTTAAGTGACTGCCTTGATTGAACTAACGTAAATCAATTTAACAGGGTTGAACTCGCGTCCCGTCCGCGCGGACGGTAGAGGAATACACTAAGTGACTTGCCCTCTACCGTCAAACACGGCGGGTTCACAGTTCAACCGCGCGGGTAATACGTAGAGTGTGACGTCACACTCTACAAAAGACCAATTACATTGATCAATTTTATAGTTATTTCATTGAAAGTAGATTTAATTTTATGGTAACATCTCAAGTCATTAATTTAAATAGGAAGGGCACTGTTGCCAGGGCTTTGATTTTCAAATTTGAAAATCAACCTCCGGCTTTAACTCCTGGTGGTTACCGACATTAACTACCCATTCATGCACCAAGCATTCTAGTCGATACGTGAGTGTGATTCGAGAAGTGTAATACATTTTATTAATTTATTATAGCGTTCCATATAACTTTACTGCTTTTAAATACGCGGAATAAATTAATACCAATATTTATCTTATAAACTTGGTACTTGACGAATGGATTTGTTATTTTAGATTAATTGAAGCTTTCCTAATAAAACAAGGAAGATTTTTATTTTAAAAAAAATATGGAAATAAAATATTTGTCATTAATTTACTTTATTATCATATTTCATCTCTGAGAATAAAATAAATATTTATACACTAATACGTTATATAACTATGTACGTTAAATCTTTAAAACAAACACATGTAATTATATCTTTGTAAATATATATATTTATATGTATCTCTGTTCATGCTGTTCATACCTTGATTTGATTTGAACATTTATGTTTTTAATACATTTTTATATGCATAATCCAAAGTGTGAGATTAAAGAGAATACATAATTAAATTGATTTTCACTATACTATTTTTTATTACAGTGTTTATTCAAGATATATATCCAATAATTTGGAACTATTTGTGAAATACTTGATGCATGGCCAGTAAAAATAGGGATTATTTACATAGTATAAAATATATATAACATAATTTTTTTTTAAAGCACGGCTACTGTACAAATGCAAATATGATGGTTCATATATCCAGGTTATTATATTAATTTTGTTAGTTACGGTCATTTTTCAATTTACATAATTATATCTAGATGCCTCTACAATTGTAACTAACAAATATAATAGCTTTGCTATCCATCATGATAGGCGCATTGATACAGTTATGACTGTACATTTGGCGGCATAAAGCCAACTAACAAGTAGAAGATGGCTGCGTTATCTGATAGTTTGTGATTTCGATTGATATCACATTTGTAGCTGCCGATTTATGCTCGTCCATCACAGATTATGCCTAAAAATATTTGTGAGGATTGACCCTAAGACCTGAACGATTCCTAGACAACTCATTGCTTGGAGCATTGGCATACCAATCCAAGGTCCCAGACTCGATTCCCGTGGCCAGGTGTCATTTTTCAATATAAAGAATAGAATAAGAAATATCAACGTTAATAGAGATTTATAGATACACATTCTTAGCAGTATATTATTTATTATTATTATTATTAGCACCGCGTCTTACTACCCGTTCGGGTTATACGCACTTACGCTAATGTGTTATGGTAGGGTGATTTGGAGATGAAATGGAGGACCTACAGTTTAACGTGTAATCCGAACCACGGTAGAGGCCTGGCATTCCTCACATTCACAAGATGTCTTGTATGAGGTGAAGGAAGGGTTTTGGTAAACAGATAAATCTATGCCGGGACCGAGGATTGAACCCCGGCCGCCAGCATAGAAGCCTGACACCTTACCCCTAAACCACCAGGTCACCTGTTAGCAGTCTAACTGTCCTCTAAATAGCAGTACACAACTAAACCAGTGGGAATGCGACCTGAGACGTTGGTCTCATATGGACCTGTATCTTCTTGTGAAGGGGAGGTCCAGATTCAATTCTTGACCAGGCACACTGGGTTGATTATTTTCCACATGAGATTTATCACTGTGATTTTCTAATCACTTCACGTAACTAATGGAGGCCTATCTATGTCCACTTTCTAAGTGCTGAACGTACTGACAGTATATGAGCCTTGGTACTGAACGTACTGACAGTATATGAGCCTTGGTACTAAACGTACAGACATGACAGAAGCCAAGGTGCTGAACGTACTGACAGAACAGGATTCTCGTAGATGCACTGTATAGAACTAGTTCAAGATAGGGATAGGGTGTAATGAGGTGGACTGTATAGAACTAGTTCAAGATAGGGATAGGGTGTAATGAGGTGGACTATATAGAACTAGTTCAAGATAGGGATAGGGTGTAATGAGGTGAACTGTATAGAACTAGTTCAAGATAGGGATAGGGTGTAATGAGGTGGACTGTATAGATCTAGTTCAAGATAGGTATAGGGTGTAATGAGGTGGACTGTATAGAACTAGTTCAAGATAGGGATAGGGTGTAATGAGATGGACTGTATAGAACTAGCTCTAGATAGGGTTAGGTGGTGTAATTTTGTCAGTGCGGCAATGAAATTCCGAGTTTATAATGTCATAAAATATGAAAGTATGTCAGGTCCTGTAATTACTCCATGTATTATATTCTGCATTATTTGAAGGTGTTTGATGTTTAAATTTAGTCGGTCTATATTCGGTTAAGTTAGTTTGTAATACCTTCTAATGAATTGATAAATATATCAAAGTTGTTTTGTGTATACTATTAAAAGTGATGTCCTAAGTTATATTAGTTTGTAAGTCGTCAGATCCTGGGATAGAAAATGTACGTTGAATATAATGTTTTTGAATATACAGGTGGATCGGGTGCAAATGAATGGACTTAAGAAAGTTCTCTCATTATAATCTCTACTGACACTTAAAGGTTTATGTTTGGAAGTTGGAGAAAGGGGGGAGGGAGGGGCGGCTTGATGTTGTGCTCCTGATTGGAGTCAGGTCCCTGTTGGGACTGTACTTGTTAAAGAGTCTTCTAGAACTTCATATAGTTTTCATTCGGTAGCGCCGCCTTACATAATTAATGCTGCCCTCTTGTGTGCTTAAGGAGGATATCCAAGGCTATCGCAACTTTTCAGCGGGTTGATCAAGACACTAAATTGTATATCACAACACTTTTTTTTAAATATTTGAGGTATTTAACGTGCACATTATTAACCGAAGAAACTTATAAACAAACTTTTGTATTGAACCGACACAATACCCAGTCTCCAGGCCGTTAGTGTATCAATGTGAAAGGGGTGAGGGTACAATTTACTAACGATAGTTCTTTTCGGACATACTGGGAATTCTACGATGATTAGTTATTTCTTATCTTAAATAGTTGCGGAGATATGACCCAAATTGGAAATTTACTCTTATGTAAATTACTCTCAAAGTCATTTTAATGGAAAAATGAGAATTGTCATTTTGTTTGTGATGATAAACAGTGGTTGTATAAAATGTAATAAAAATCGTGAAAAGTGAATTTTGAGAAAATTGAGTTTTTCTAATTTTGCCCAATAGTAAACTATCTTTAATTCTAAGATAATATATCTAATTCTAAAGTGGAAAAAAATTCTCAAAGGAAACTTATGAAAACCCTCGATACGAAACTTTAGCCCGATCGGTAAAACGGTTTAGGCTCTAGGCAGAGGTAGAGACAGATGGCATCGCAAAAATCACTTTTATATTTCAGGGAGTCATTAAACGTCAACTTTTATCAAAATCTCGAGTATGGTGTTTTTTTGATGATCACAATACTTTCTTTCTCCATGGGGTTAAGAGACCGTATAAACCAGCCTCAATCCTCACAACTGCACCTCGAACCCCGACCTCTTTGTCCTCGTAAAACTAGTCCTTTATTTACCTAAGACAGCAAAACTCGTCAATAAATAGTCGTGTAACGTTAATGCCAGTATAGTTTGATCTGTCTCACAGAAGATAAGATAGAAATATCATTAGAAAAAATTCTTCTCATTTTCCATTTCATCCAAAATCTCTCTCTCAAAACATCCTTTGACGTCTCGATCACGTCTTGAATTTGAGAACGACAGCCCAGCCGTTGTCCTCACGATCGTTAAATAATGATTTTCCACAAAACTTCCTTCATAGCGTAGTCAGTCAGAATTTAAGGTTGGATGGTAGGGTTACCATGTTAAGGCAGTACTTTTTAATTTTTTATGGTCAACATATTTTTTTCCAACAAAATAAGTAAAATATTGCTCCAGTAGAAATATAGAGTATGATTTTCTTCCCGAGGTGATATCAACAATTGTTGAATATCTTTCGAGGGTAACCTAGAATTTAATAACAACTATTTTTCTTACTTTAGAAAGTTTCTCATCAATTACTAATATGCCCATGACAGCCACCAAATTGAAGGGACATATCCCCTCACCGATAAAATTATCATGATAATGACCTAATAACAGTTCTCAAACTTCAAAACCAACTTCCCTACAATCGATTTTAAGGGTTTTGATTTATTTTAAATTATATTATTATTATTACTATTATTAGCACCGCATCTTACTACCCATTCGTGTTATGCACACTTACACTAATGTGTAATGGTAGGGTTGATTGTGAGATGAAATGGAGGACCTACAGTTTAACGTGGAATCCGAACCACAATGGAGGCCTGGCATTCCACACATTCACAATTTGTGATTAATACAAGTCTTGTCAGAGGTGAAGGAAGGGTTTGGTAATCAGATAAATCTGTGCCGGGACCAAGGATTGAACACCGGACCCCCAGCAGAGAAGTACGACACCTTACCCCTAGACCGCCAGGTCACCCTTTAATTTAAAAGATTAAAAATTAATGATTAGGGTTTATTTAATCAACACTTTGATTCTGGTTATCATTTTCAAGGAAGAAAAATTAACAATGACAATTAAATTGGGGGAAGGGGAGTCTATCACATGTTTGGTCTGAATGACAGATATATAACGAACGTCTCTCCAAGACCAACAGTGAGGGAATCTCGCCACCCTTACCGAGATTCGAAGGAGGATCCCTCCCCTTGGATGATATCCCTTGTTTGAAATAAATCGCTTTCTATGTCTTAAAAAAAAAGTTACAACTCTAGTTGGGTAAATATGGTAATAATTGCCCTGTTCTTTACTGGTAGTGTCTTATGTCAGGATCGTGAATCATGATAAAACACAAATGTATTGTAACCCTGGCTTGAGAAAGTGAGAGCAAAATGCGAAGCTCAGTATGTCCTTCACTGTGACTCATAAATTCAGAAAAAATTAACATTAAAAATTATATGTTACGTTTCAGGCTTTCATCGGTTAAAGGTATGGTAAAATATTCTGTCGAAAACCCCCTCCCCCTTCCCACTCTCATACAAATTAGTTTTCTACGCCCTTTCTGTGGGAATCTTAAGCTGTAACTGTGGGGGTCAATATTATTATTATTATTATTATTATTAGCACTGCGTCTTACTACCCGTTAGGGTTACACGCACTTATCGCTAATGTGTAATGGTAGGGTGATTGTGAGATGAAATGGAGGACCTACAATTTAACGTGGTATCCGAACCACGGTGGAGGCCTGGCATTCTCCACATTCACAATATGTCTTGTCAGAGGTGAAGGAAGGGTTTGGTAATCATATAAATCTGTGCCGGGACCGGGAATTGAACCCCGGCCGCCAGCACAAAAGTCTGACACCTTACCCCTAGATCACCGGGTCACCAAGTGGGGGGTCAATAACTTACGAGCTACGGAGTAGATACTTCCAAGATACGGAGTTTGTGATATGTGGACAAGGCTTAACAAGACACCAAATAAAAAAAAAGAATGTAGGAGCGGAAAAGTCTTATTAAATTATTCGACGTCTACCGAACATTCAAAACATTTACCACACTTAAACTTTTAGAGAAAGACGTGTGGCTTGTTGGTCTCATTTCAACGCGACACTCGGGACTAGCCGTCCTTACCCCTCCATCCCCTTAGTGTGACAACAACCCACTGTCCATAATCTCATCTTAAGGCGGCCGCCTCGGTCAGCGACAACGTATCATTCACTTTCAAGACACACGGCTTAAAATACAATGGTTTGTGTCGTTTTCCGGAACTACTAGTCTATTCTAAGTTTATATTCCCTTTCACACTTACCCTAAAATCAGTAATAGTTAGGTCAGTAAGAAAGAGGTGAAAGAAAATCCATGATTTTTTTTAAATCTCAGTTAAGGACAAAGGTTTGCCGATAGTTCCTAAATATCTTAAAATTTTCAGTTGTTAGGCTGTCTAAATATCACTGTATTTGTTAGAGGAAGGCTAAATCTAGAGCCCTTTCCTAAGACCTATCGCTATGTAAATGCTTAAAAGGTAATAGGACTGTTAAGGAAAAAGAGACGAGTTGGAATCTTTCAACTTTATTTCGGCGTGAACAATATTTTGAAATAACTCAATTAAATATTGAGTATGAGTTGGACGTCTGCGCGGCAATTTCTCGTACACCGAGGCGGCACCCTTAATCTCAACTCATTAAATCGAGCGAGTGAGCTAGTGTAGCACGGTGCTACGTTTCACGCGCAGGGAGGGTCTGACCACATGCCATTAGCAGTGTGGCTGTCTGGAGAATTCTGCCGCCGCGAGCGCTAGTGGTATAGAGCTCGTCAGTGGAAGTGACATGAAAAGAGAGAGACATCCACCCTAGTTTGACCGCTACGGAGGGGGAAGGGGCGGCGTTAGTTTATGTGACGCTGCCACCGTAGAAAGGTTATGAGGGGCCAATTACCTTGTTGTTGCCCCCCTAAAAATAATAGGATGTGAGGAAATAATGTTTAACTCTGTTAGAAGTTATATGCTTCGTCCATTAGCTGGTATATAATACTGTTCAACAAAGTATATTAACTTTATGTTTCTTTTATTTAGTAATTTTAGTTTGAGATTTGGAGTTATAGTCGGATCGTCATAAGAAGGACTGGACAAGAATATTTTTTCTGTTTTCAGCCCCACAACTTACTACAAGTTTGGACTATACGCATATGTACTAATTAAGATAATTAATCTGTTAGGGATGAGAAAGGTTTAATGTATAGAAAGTATATCTACAGTTTTGAGGAGGGAGATTGGAAAACCATTTTGTTTTAAGCTACCTGACCGGGATTGGAACCCCAATATTCCCGTCATCAGTCCTGTCTGATAGTGACGCCTTATACCATTCGACCACCAAAACGGGTACCCCGAACCTTAACTGAAAGTTAAAAAATGTTACTAAAATTATTTTATATGGATTCATGAGCATAGTAATATACAATTAGTAGAAGTAGTAGATTTGGCCTGAATTCAACCACTTGAGATTCTTAATTGTTTTGGTAAGTAAACCCATACCTTTCTATTTTCCACCGTGGTTCGGATCCCACGTTAAACTGTAGGTCCTCCATTTAATCTCAATCACCCTACCATTACACATTAGCGTAAGTGCGTACAACCCGAACGGGCAGTAAGACGCGGTGCTAATAATAATATGTAAACACTGTTTATCATTCTAAACAAGATGGAAACTTTAATTTTCTCGTGAAAATGACTTTGAGGGTTCTTTACACGAGGATAAATTTTTTAATTTTTGATCATCGTTTCTCCACAATTATTTGAGATACAAAATAACTTATCGTTGAAACGCTGTAGTTCTGTTAAAACGAATAATTTTTGAGCTATAAGCAAATATATATATATATATATATATATATAATTTTTAATTGAGGTCTTTGAAAATTAATTTGATTCTTATGCTCTTTGGTTGAAAAAGATATTTCTCCTTTCTCAAATTTTCTTTAACAGTTTCTAGTTGCTAACGCCATGGAGAAGGTAACAGTGAATATTATTTCATTCATGATCTTTGGTTTAGCGTTTCGTTATTTTCTTTCACAAATCTTACGAGTTTTCAGTAAATATGTATTTTAAGATAAAAGAGGGAGAAAGTCTGTGTGGTTCGCCGTACCATTTATTTTTAATGGGAAAGTTAATTCATATTTTTCCAACTAGATCAAGATAAAATAATATCAATAAGTTGCTACATTTCTGTTTCATAGCCGTTCTATCTTTTATAATAATTTGTAAAGTTTAAAATATTTTACACTTTATTTTATTTTATTAGATATTTGTTTTTTTTAACACCGCTTCTTAATACCCATTAATTTATAGAAATTGTATCAACATTTTCGTGGAGGGAGAGTGGAAAAACTATTCAGGATATTTATTATTATTATTATTATTATTATTAGCACCACGTCTTACTACCCATTCGGGTTATACGCACTTACGCTAATGTGTAATGGTGTAGGGTGATTGTGAGATGAAATGGAGGACCTACAGTTTAACGTGGGATCCGAACCACGGTGGATGCCTGGGCATTCCCCACATTCACAAAATGTCTTGTCAGAGGTGAAGGAAGGGTTTGGTAATCAGATAAATCTGTTCCGGGGCTGAGGATTGAGCCCCGGACCCCAAGCACAGAAGTCTGACACCTTACCCCTAGACCGCCAGGTCACCCCATTCAGGATAAACACCCATGAAGCGTACGACGCGACGGTTTGAAATGTACGACCTGTGTCTTTATGAATATTTGATCAGACCACGGTTCATGATTGCTAGAGTTAGCCCTGAGCTGCTGGGATGGGGACTCACAAACTCAAACTCAAAATGGGTTGGGGGGGGGGGGGGAGAGAGGGGGGCGGGACCATTATT
>CABFOV010003327.1:0-12570 GCA_902141375.1 Timema poppense | reverse complement strand
GGGGGCGGGACCATTATTTCACAAATTGGTAAATAGAAGTAATTGTATTATTAATATTTGAGTAGTCATATTCCCTCGAAATCAGCAGTAAAATATACTATGAATATACAGTAAAAAAAAGCGTTAATATAGAACAGTTTTGAACCCCTCGGTGGTCATACGGTTCAAGGCAGGTGTCTGCAACCTGTCGATCTTGAGGCGATTTTCAATCAATCGATCACGTATGACAGTTACATAACCACTAAAATGTCTATATTTGACTCTTTTAAGCGTGTAGATATATCAAGTAGTCTACATTAAAATATTATTATTATTACTATTATTAGCACCGCGTCTTACTACCCGTTCGGGTTGTACGCACTTACGCTAATGTGTAATGGTAGGGTGATTGTGAGATGAAATGGAGGACCTACAGTTTAACGTGGAATCCGAACCACGGTGGAGGCCTGGCATTCCCCACATTCACAAGATGTCTTGTCAGAGGTGAAGGATACATTAAAATAAGAATTGGGTGTGACCAAAATAACATAAATGGGTTTTATGATCAGTAATCTAATAAAAAATGAAATAGTAGAGTGTGGAAATGCACACTTGTTAAATTTTATTATTTTTGTATAGAAAAGTGGCAACATCAGTATTTGAAGAAATATTGAACTTAAGGAATAGATAGCCACAATATTTCATAAAAATATATTTATTAGATATTTAACGTGCACTTTCTTAACCGACTGATTACAACAGCATACGACTTACATACAAACTTAAACTTAGAACAGACACAACATCCATCTGTCAGACCGTCAATTTATCACCGTAAAAGTGGGAGCTAACATTTCACCGATCATATGTTTTTCGGCTACGCCAGGAATTGAACCCGGGACCCATAACTCAATGGACAGACACGATACCAACTGAGCTGTCACTTAACACAATGGACTGTACTGCCGGGAAATGGAATATTGGGTACAGGTATGACATCCTCCCTCATGCAATTGCTGGTACACTTTCTGTAAATGAAACCTTTGTCATCCCTAATACGTTAGTTTAACTTTTACATATGCGTATTGTCCAACCCTCCTTCACCTCTGACAAGACATCTTGTGAATGTGGGGGATGCCAGGCCTCCACCGTGGTTCGGATTCCACGTTAAACTGTCGGATTCCACGTTAAACTGTAGGTCCTCCATTTCATCTCACAATCACCCTACCATTACACATTAGCAAAAGTGCGTATAACCTGAACGGGTAATAAGACGCGGTGCTAATAATAATAATAATAATAATAATAATAATAATAATAATAATATTATTATTGTCCAAAAGATATTAAATGTTGAGAATGGAGGTTCATTATGAAACTGGTAGAGTGGTCGTAAATCTTATTGTAGCTTATGGAAAGAAAATAATAATTACAAGATATGTTCCTTCTCGGTAAAAGCGTTTATTTCCCTGGGTCTACAATCACATACTACACGAATCATGTTCTTTATTAAAGGAAGATATTTTTAGGGTGACATTATATTAATTTCTCTTTGGTATGGAAGGGAGAAATGAGGTGTTGGATTCTACAACTTTAATTATTCCTCTTTATTAAACCGCAGACCATGGAAGATATAGTCTAGGATAGGAACTGGAAATACTTTACTTTCTTTCGACCCTTCGGAGAGGGAAAGTATTGTGATTGTCAAAATAAATCTAGATCAAGATTTTGATAAATGTCAACGTTTTGTGACCCCCTGAAAGAGAAAAAGTTGTTTTTCACGAACCCGTCTATAAGCTCCCTCCCCCCCTGAGGGGTTTTTGGTTTTATATATCTATAAAATTAAAAAGAATTTACTGAAAGGTTTAAAGAGAAAACTATTTTTGTTTTTCTCAAGCTCAACTCTAACGATTCTGATCAAACTTTGTATCTAAGCATTGTTTAAAGTGGCAAACAAGATGGCAACCACCATTTTACCCATAAAAATGAATTTAAGGGTACTTTACATCAGCAGAAATTCTCAATTTTGATATCTCTGCAACTATTTGAGATTTGAAATAAATTCTAATTATAAAATCATAGTTATATTAAGAACAAATATCTTATTTTAAATACTATTTTTTAAATTAATAAATTCTAAGCTATATATAAATATATATTTTTTGCAGCTCTCTGAATGTTCTGCTCTTTGGTTGACAGAGATGTTCTTCTTTTCCCAATGTTTCTGTAAAAGTGTATTTTATTTCATCCATAGTCTTTGGTGGAGTGTTTCTGCAACAGAGTATATTATTTTTCTACACGAATATTATGAGCTTTTAGTGTATGTATCTATTTTAAGATAAAAGAAAGGAAATGTTTGGTTTGTGTACCGCACCATTTGTTTTTAAAATGAAACTGTTTTAACGCACGCAGCCTAAACTGATTAAATCAACACACGATTTAAAATATATATATAATTAATTTTAGAACCAACACAACACCCAGTCCTCCAAACGTTAATTAATCATGGTAAAATGTTAATCCCAAGTCTCTTGGAGTCATTAAACTAAAGGTGTTGGGACTATATAGTCAGGATGGCAAACATTTAAAGGAGAAAGTGCTCGTCATTCTTAAGTTAGTTTGTAAGTCGACTTTAAGCTAGTTTTAAGCCATTTTAAGCTGTATAAATATATTTGTATGTGGCATATTACATTCAGCATAAAAACATACAAGTAAATAAATATAATGCCATCAAATGGTGAACGAACATATTTAAATCATTAACTCACGATGACTTAAATCAAGCTAGTTTGCAAGTTGAATATATCCCTACCATATTACTAGAAAGTTATTCATACCTATAATACTATAAGTAAATACACATTTTTTAATATGTGATTTCAGGCTATCATATGGTTTCTGAATAAACTGTATTAGGCTAATACTATGTTTGTAGATCACACTTTAAAATTAATAGTACGACAAAATAGCAGAAAATTTCTCAATACTTATATTTTATCTAGCCTGAATCTTTATTTTTTTTAAACACCAGTTTTCAGTAAACTAAACTAAAGTAAGTTTTCCTCATTAACACAAACACATCATCTGTTATTTATCATGAAAAACTATTTACAGATATTCCCATTTTGAGCTAAATTTTCAAGGATTTCAAAAAATTTCGAGTTTTCTATAATTTGTCGTAAGTAAAGTACACATAAATTATTTTATTTTATATAAATAAACATAGCCCCTCAGTTTTATTTATAATACAAAATAGTCCTGCGATACGAATTTTGAGCAAAATAGTTGAAGTGATTTATAAAAAAACCCATTAAAAATCAGTCGTCATATTTTTTTTTAAAACTCAATATAGGCCTATATAATTAATAGTTATAATGTAAGAAACCTAACATATACCCATTTGGAAATACATAGTTGGTGCCATTTTAAAAAATATTCAAATTAGATTAAAATAATCAGCAATCTATTATTTAACCCACTTCCCTCCACAAAAAACAAGTATATAATTTTATTCATTATGTCAAATATTTCCCAGATATAAATTTTAAGCAAAATCGTAAGATAAATTTTCAAAATATTTGGAAACGTCCAAAAATCATAATTAGTAAACAAAGATTTAACAAATTTTTACTGATAACAAAGTATAAGGTGTTATTTGAAAGGTCAAACATTCCCTAGATATCTATATTAAACAAAATTGCTAAAAGCCATTTTTGAAAAATTTTGAATATAAAAATTACTCATGCATCAACTACCTTTGAGGTCTAGGGTCAAAATTAAAAATAAATGGTATGGAACTCCGTAAGGAATTTCTCACTCTGTTGTTTAAAAATTGAGATATTTGCTCAAAACCAAACGAAATAGTACGTGGTTAACGTCAACGTGGTTGTGTAAAAGAAAAATTGCCTAATAATGAAGATGGGAAAATAATGCCTTTATATGGAGTAGTCGATGAAGCTTTTGGACTGATAGATAATATAATGCGGCACTTTAAGAGCAAAAATAAATAATCGTAAAGCAAACAAAATATTTAATTACAGACATACAAGAGCACGCCGAATGGTGGAATGATCATTTGGCATATTGGGCAACAAACGGCGCATATTCCATTTGACTTTCATGTAGACTTTTGTGTATCTATTATAAAAACACGTTGTACTTTATATAACTACGGGGTGACCTGGTGGTCTAGGGGTAAAGTGTCAGACCTCTGTGCTGGCGGCCGGGGTTCAATCCTCGGTCCCGGCAAAGATTTATCTGATCACCAAACCCTTCCTTCACCTCTGACAAGACATCTTGTGAATGTGGGGAATGCCAGGCCTCCACCGTGGTTCGGATTCCACGTTAAACTGTAGGTCCTTCATTTCATCTCACAATCACCCTACCATTACACATTAGCATAAATGCGTATAGTCCGAACGGGTAGTAAGACGTGGTGCTAATAATAATAATAATAATAATAATAATAATAATAATAATATTGTATATGCATGCCAATATAAGCCCGCGGATACAGTGCTGTCTTAACGACAGTTGTTTGACAGCTCAATCATAAAACCCTCATCGACCGACTTTTGACTTTTCCGTCGTGTTACAATCGTATCGCTACTATGCGCACTCCCATATGATCACGTCATGTTTTGATGAACGACTTAACAGTCGAACAATTAAGTATCCTATGTCTGCGCTTACCCTTACCGTTAATTTTTATGTCTATTTATCTTCGTCTTCGTTGCGTATTTCTTCATCTTTTATCTCTTCCTCTCTCTCTCTCTCTTCATTATCTGTCTTATTCCTCTCTCTTTCTCTTTCTATCCACCAGATACGTTATCGTTTATTGCAGACGGATACCCACTAAAGTTGTTGCGAACCACTCACAAACTTGTACGCCACGTAGTCGTTTTTTGGGGGGGGGGCGGGGGGGAGGGTCTGTGTTTAAATACCACTACCCCTTCACCCATAGGCAACCCGGTGAGTGGGGGCTTTAAAATCCCTCTCCAGGGAGGTGGGAGGGGAATTTTTATTAAATGCAAATAAGTTAAGAAACTAAAGGGACGCACTCTTGTGGGCGGACATGAATTCAACTTCTCATTTGATAAAAAAGACATTTACACGATTTCTTAGTAAAACTTATAATTAGTTTTCTTAATATAATTATAATAATAATAACTACCATGGTATATAATCATGTAACTAAATAGCTGTACCCGCTTCGGTGGTCGCTTGGTCTAAGGCGCTAGTCTCCCAGTAGACTAAACTGCCAGTGACGGCGAGATAAAGGTTCAAATCTTGTTCAGGTGGTTTTCCAAAATGTTTATACACTCTCTTTACACGTAAATGCTGGTACACTTCCAATAAATATAGCCTTAATAGTACCTAAGAACCATTAGAATAATTAGTACATAAGCATATAACCCTGACGGCTAGTAAGACACTGTGCTAAGAAAAAATTGGTTACGTTTTAAAAAATAGTAATATTTTTTCGGTTCATTTAACGTATCCAGTCAAGCCAACTGACAACCAACGTGTGACTTACAAACTAGACCCGCCTCGGTGGCGTAGTTGGCTAACCCACTTGTCGTGTTGAGCTCGACTGCTGAGGACGGGGAGATCGAGGTTCGAATCTCGGTCGGGTGAACTGGGGGTGGTTTTTCCTTAAATGGTTTTCCACTCTCCCTCCACGCAAATGTGCGTTCACTTCCTCTAATTCAACCTTCCCAATTCCTAATCCATTAGAGTAATTAGTACTTAAAGCGTATAACCTGAATGGGTAGTAAGACGCGGTGCTAAATATTATTATTACTTACAAACTAGCTTAACTTCAGAACATATAGGCCTACAACATCCGTCTCTCTGGTCATCAAACACTCACCAGCCCACTTCAGTGGTCTAAGGGTATAAGGCGTCATTCCAGCAATAGACTGGATTGCTGATGACGGGGAGATCAAGGTTCGAATACCTGCTGGGTGGACCAAGAGTAATTTTTACCTGAATAGTTTTCCACTCTCCATCCATTACAATTCGCTAAAGCTTGCTTTGAAATTATTACTATTATTATTATTAGCACCGCATCTTACTACCCGTTCGGGTTATACGAACTTACGCTAATGTGTAATGGTAGGGTGATTGCGAGGTGAAATGGAGGACCTACAGTTTAACGTGGGATCCGAACCACGGTGGAGGCCTGGCATTCCACACATTCACAAGATGTCTTGTCAGAGGTGAAGGAAGGGTTCGGTAATCAGATAAATCTTTGCCGCGACCGAGGATTGAACCCCGGCCGCCAGCACAGAAGTCTTGACACCCTACTCTTAGACCGCCAGGTCACCATTTTTGGTCTTAAATGACATCACGTTTAAAAAAATTTAATTGTTGTAGTTAGTCTATCTTGACACAGTAAATGAAATCTTCTAGTTCATTAATTGCTTTAAAAATGTTGTCTTTTACATCTCTTTGGGGATTCAGTGAATCTTCTCAGATTTTCCATAATTGTGGGTGTTTTCTCTCTTACCATGCGTCAGTAAATTCTAGCCGACATTATTGGCATTATGGGTGATTTGATAAAAGATCGTTAAGTTAGATTATTCGGTAGTTTGAAATAAACAATGTAGAATTAGTTAAATCTTACTAAATTATATGTAATAGTGTTCCAAATATCTTACATTTATTTTGTGTCCAAGGACTTGAAAAAGTTGTGTTGCAGTTTATGTCCTTGGATTCCAACTAAAGCCCATTCCTTACTGGAATTATGGTAACTGACAGCCGGCAGAATATTTGTATTGCAAACATTGGTTGAAAGTCACTAATGTTCACTTGGGTGGGAATAACTTTTTATTTAGCGCCATTTTTTATTACCAGTTGGGGTTGTACGCCTATTTACTAATTACGTAATTGTTTTCTGCATTAGATTATTATTATTATTAGCACCGCGTCTTACTACCCGTTCGAGTTATACGCACTTACGCTAATGTGTAATGGTAGGGTGTGATTGTGAGATGAAATGGAGGACCTACAGTTTAACGTGGAATCCGAACCACGGTGGAGGCCTGGTACTCCCCACATTCACAAACTATGATTAATACACGTCTTGGTAACCTGGCGGTCCAGGGGTAAGGTGTCAGACTTCTGTGTCCACGTTAAACTGTAGGTCCTCAATTACATTACACATTAGCGTGAGTGCGTATAACCCGAACGGGTAGTAAGAAGCGGTACTACTACTACTACTACTAATAATAATAATAATAATAATAATAGTAATAATAATACACGTCTTGTCAGAGGTGAAGGAAGGGTTTGGCAATCAGATAAATCTGTGCCGGGAACGAGAATTGAACCCTGGACCTCCAACACAGAAGTCTCTGACACCTTGCCCTTAGACCACCAGGTCACCTTTATGGACTATAAAGTTTATATTTAGAAGAAGTGTAACCACATTTTCGTGGATAGAAAGTAGAAAAACCTTTTCTAAAAAACAAAACAAAAAAACAATGAGTATACCCTACCAAGATTTGAACCTCGATCTTTCCATCAGCAGTCTAGTCTATTGCGAGAGTAGCACCTTAGACCATATAGCCACTAAAGCGGATAGGTTATTAAGGTTGTTTGTGTAGCGCCGACAAAAACACTTTCGATAAATGAAAAAAAAAACAATTTCACAAATGATGAGTATGATGAATCCCCCTACATGATCTTACTCCTGACAAATACTCAACATGTAGCAAAAAAAACAGAGACCACAATACCAAACAACGTAGTTTTTTTATCATTTTTATTTTTGAAATTCAAGTGTGACGGTTTGTTGGTCCATGTATTAAGTCATTGAGTGACAGGATGATGTATCGTAGCCAAGGTTTGGGTGGAAGTATTGTGGGTGTTGGGTGATAGAAGTTCAGAGATCAACGGCTCAGATAGTGAGTGACATGGTTAGTGGTGAGGAGAGAGGGTTGGCGTCAGAACGGTGGTTGAGAATATTGAGGGGTGGGGGGCTCAGGGGGATTTGAGCCAAGTGTCATGAATTTCAAGTTTTAAAAAAAGCAATACTTCCCTTTCAACTTCTTTATGCCATCAAACTTTTTTTTTGTATTCTTGAGTAAAGAAGTCCAACTTTCCTTCTATAAACAAATAAGCTCAAAGATTTTTTTTAAAGGCAACATCCCAACCTTTAGAAACGTTATAAGTTTTGAGTCTCTATATTGTGTTGAAGTTGTCGAAGGACTCTTCAAGCGGTGTATTCGATGAAGCCTTTGATCTTAGTCGAAACTTTTCAAACTTTTTTTGTTGTAATTGTGCAATAGATATAAGACGGGGATCGATTATTTATAAAAACAATCGATACCTGCATTATATGCGTCCTTTTTTAAAGGCATTTCCAAACCAATTAATTTTTATTCAACATACCCGATTTGGTGGGCAAATGTATAAAGGTGTCGGTCTTGTTTTGCCTGAATATTCGATGACAGTGAAGGTCAGAGTTTGAATCTCTACTAGGTGTACCAACGTTAAATTTTGTCGAATAATTTTAAACCTACTTCCCCTCCAAGCAAATAAGTACACACTTCTTCACAATTCTGCCTGTCTCATCCTTACCCAACTGGTGTATATATGTGAATAGCCAAGATGGGTAGTAAGACGGGGAAAACTTATTTGTATCGGTTTTGGTCAAAATAAATAAAACATTTCCCCAGTAGAAGCATAGAGTTTAATTTTCTTCACAATGTAATATCAACAGTTGTTGAATATCTGTCGAGGGTGTCCTGGAATTTAATGACAACTTTTTCTCTTCATTTAAAAACTTTCTCCTCTAATGTCGCTATGCTCGTGACAGATATTCAACAACTGTTGATATCACCGTGTGAAGACAATTAGACTATGTTTCTATTGGAGAAATAGTTTTTTTAAATTTTGGCCCAAAAAAAAAGTTTTTCTATCAAAACTGCAAAAACAAATACCATTTCTCATGTTTCTTATATTCTCACTTTAATCTCAGTACATATGACACAAATTCTTGTACATAATTTGGTGCAAAATATTGGAAACCATTTTGGTCACAATGATAGCAAACAAGTTTTTATCAAAGTCTGTTCATACAGTACATGCTATTGCATTTGCAATTTGTCTAATTAGATGGTTTCTTTGACAATTTTTATGGTTAAAATGCATATATAAAATTTGATAAGGTAATTTCAGATAATTGAAACAACGAGAAAATGGATGAACTTATTTTGACAAACGACCCTAATTTTAAAGGTTATGAGTCCAGGCTGTGGACAAAAATATTAACTTCCAAAGATAAATAAATAAATTATACCCTGTGTATCGGGCCTTAGACTATAGAACCTATTTCGTGCAAATACACAATACAGTGGCTGAACGGTATAAGGCATCAATATCGTGTTATACTGGCCTACTGATAATTGGGAGTCGGGGTTCAAATCCCGGTTGGGTTGACTGGGGGTAGTTTTTTTAAAATGGTTTTTCATTCTTCTTGCTCGCAAACGAGGGTGGATTATCTCTAAGATGCTTCATTCCTCATCCCTAACCCAGAAGCGTAATTACCATATATGTGTAGAACAGACAGGGTGAAAGAAAAATCATCCTTCTAAATTTAAAATAAAGCTCTTTGATGACGAAAGAAAAAAAAAATATGAAAATACGCAAACAAATTTAACTTTTCAATTTTTACAGACTTAATAAAACAAAAGTTTCTTCATTAATTTTAACAAAAGAGAGCACAAGAGTATTTTATTCTCGCCAAAGTTTAAGCCTCTGTATTAAAAGATAGTGAAAGTTACTAAATTTTATATTAAAAAAAATCCCTAACTTTCCAAACAAATTAATAACAAGGACTAACTCGGCTTGGCTAATCAAGAAAGGGAAGTTTATTCTGTTTTGGAATGATGTCGACAAGGGGGTTGAAAAACGGAGAGTGGTAACTTTTGTTTTTACATTTTGTCGGTATAAAACACTACAGAAATGTAAAACAAAATTTGTTAGAAATAGCAAAGTATATATTTTGAATTATTATCATCATCATCACCGCGTCTTACTACCCGTTCGGGTTGTACGCACTTACATCAATGTGTAAAGGTAGGGTGATTGTGAGATGAAATGTAGGACCTACAGTTTAACGTGGTATCCGAACCACGGTGGAGGCCTGGCATTCCCCACATTCACAAGATGTCTTGTCAGAGGTGAAGGAAGGGTTTGGCAATAACATAAATATGTATCGGGACCGAGAGTTGAACCCCGGACCTCCAGCAGAGAAGGCCGACACCTTACCCCTAGACCACCAGGTCACACTAAATATTTTATAGATTATATATATATCTGACCTTAGATTATGCACCTATGTACTAATTACGTTAGTGAAATAGGAATGAGTAAGGGTGAATTTAGAGGAAATGTACCTGAATTTACGTGAAGTTAGATTTAAAAACCATTTAGGAAAAACACCCCCAGAGCTCCCATCTGGAAATTGAATCCCAATCTCCCCGTCATAGGCAGTTAGGTCTATTGCGAGCTCGACGCTTGAGTCCTCTGGACCACAAATGCGCGATCTATTTACCTTCCTTTTGGGTTGTAAAGAAACAAGTACAGTCATCTTATCTGAGCTTAACAGATAACGTCGCTTACACAGAGTGACGGGCCAGTCTTTAAGTTTTTATCTAAGGAAGGAACAGTCAGTCTTGTCTCTTAGCGATGAACTTGTTTACGCTCGTCGGAAAGGATCACGAGACACAGGCGTTCCTTCTGGCGTGTCAACTTGTTGTGAAGAAATTAGTGAACAATATTTAACCAGAAAGAGACAACGTTAAAGATATACTGTGAGAGTATCGGTAAATGATTATATTGTAATCGGGGTAAATCGCGTGAAATAGCGTGTTAAATCATCTTGTCATTTTATCTGGAGGTTGACCTCTTTTTGAAGAAATGTGGCTTTTAAGAAATCCAAAGCGTGTGCAATCATTAAAGGTGATATGTAATACTTTTCCTAATCATTAATGATAATATTAAATTGTACTCTGAAAACAAAAAAAGTTGTGAAATTTCACAGAAATATCACGTAAAAGATTAGTATTATCTTTAAAGCGTCACATAAAAAGAAGTCCGACGGTAAAATCCAACCATGAAAACGCCGCGACTAAACAGAAAGAAATCAAGATAGTGTTTAACAGGGTAAATCCACGTTAACGACTAAAGTTATTCTTTTGTTCAGATAAAGTTTAACGAAAAATAAAACAACTGTCAATATACTTGTTGATAATGGGTATACATAGTGACACTAGTGATTTGGGATATATCAGTTTTCAGTCTAGAAGAATCTTTTCACTTTAAGTTCACGTGACACTTCAAATGAGATCCGCTTTTCGGTGATGGTTAACTATAAACGTGATGTTTTTTGAAAGGTTGATACATATTTTATTGATGTTGTCACTGATTTCACCCCCGATTATGTTCGCCGAATATTGTTTAAACAACTGCAGCTGCATGGAAGAGACCCGTACAATAGACTGTTCGAATAGATCTCTGGAATCCTTACCGTTTCGGAAAAGGATAAAAAATGGCTCCCAGTTCTTTAAGACACTGGAGCTTTCTCACAACTTACTGTCGAAACTGGAAGACGAAGGTATCAATCAAATAACTTTCGGGTTGAGTTCCTTAGAGAACCTCTTTTTAAATAATAATAATATCTCAATCATCGAAAAGTTGGCTTTCAAAAATCTTGTCGGACTCAAAACTTTGGATCTTTCCTGTAATAGAATCACTTTAATCTATCTCAAAACATTTAAGTACACCAAGAACCTTAATAAGTTGAATCTTTCAGAAAATAAAATTAGTTCGGTTTACCTTAAAACATTTAAATACACGAAGAGCCTTAATACGGTGGATATATCCAATAATGCCGTCAGCTGGTTTCATCCAGATGGGGCTAGCTCCAAGAAGGACCACCTCCTTCTAGATTTATCTAATAACAGTTTGTCTAACGTGGCGTTGAAGAATTTGACCGAGATATCGTCCCTTGTTTTGGTGGGCAACCCTTTGTCGTGCTTCTGCGAGGTCTGGGATTTCTACAGGACCTGCGAGGATCGCAACTCTTCTTGCACGTTGACGTGCGAATCTGCGACCGGTCGCGTGGAAGTGGCCCGTGACACGGAAGAGGTATGTTCCCTCAGTTCGTCATCGTCGCCGTCGGAAGAAGTGACCACCGAGGATACCTTGTCCCAGGACTACGACGTCGAGGGTGTTCGGACCAATGATACCGTGGTGGAGGGTATGTTCGGGTCTATCAGGATCGCTCCGGTGAAGGGTGCGGGATCCCAACCATACGTCTCTCTGTGCGTCACCTATGTGGTGTTGGTACTGACCGTCTCTGTGTGCTACATCACCGCCTTGGTCGTCTTGAGGAGGGTGGAAGAATCTTTCGATGAACGCTGGTGGGAAGATCCTCTGAGGAGTGGGACTACACTGTTCTCGTGATGTGACTCGCGTGCGTGGGGGGATAAGATCTTAACACTTGTATTCTTCACTGTGTTGTGTTGTGGTTGGATCGCCATTGTATTATTATTATTATTATTATTATTATTATT
This sequence comes from Timema poppense, assembly GCA_902141375.1. Taxonomy (NCBI): domain Eukaryota; kingdom Metazoa; phylum Arthropoda; class Insecta; order Phasmatodea; family Timematidae; genus Timema; species Timema poppense. The sequence goes on along the minus strand of CABFOV010003327.1, from coordinate 4 downwards.
ATTA
>CABFOV010003326.1:5104-40060 GCA_902141375.1 Timema poppense | reverse complement strand
CTCGGTGGCGTAGTTGGCTAACGCGCTAGTCGTGTTGAGCCCGACTGCTGAGGACGGGGAGATCGAGGTTCGAATCTCGGTCGGGTGAACTGGGGAGGGGGGGGGTGTTCATAAATGGTTTTCCACTCTCCCTCCACGTAAATGCGGGTTCACTTCCTCTAGTTCAACCTTCCCAGTTCCTAATCCATTAGAGTAATTACTACTTAAATTGTATAACCTGAACGGTTAGTAAGACGCGGTGGTAAATATTATTATTATTATTATTATTATGATCACTAGTTATCAGATAACGCAGCCACCTTCGACCCGGTAGTTGGCTTAATGCTGCCTTAAAATATGAGTGAAGAATGACCCTGGGCATTGGACAATTCCTGGATAGTTCAGTGGTTAGAATATTGGCGTACTAGGGCAAAGGTCACGGGTTCAATTCCCGTGTCCAGGTGTCATTATTCAATTTCCAGAATTCACCATCAAGCTAATCAATAATTTTATTATTTGACGTACAACCCTAACTGGTAGTAAGACAAGGTGCTAAAATAATATTTACACCACAAAATATGACGCAATACCTAAATAAAGGTTTCAAACATATTTATAATATAGTTATTTCCTAGTAGCAGCTTTAACTTGATAATAAAAACTACCTTAATGCTACGTCTATGAAAGGGTAAACAAATCGATGAGATCACGTTACAACTGAGGTTTTTAAAAACCAGAGTAACGAAGTCAAAGCCGTATAAAAAAAATACATAAAAAGATCGTGGACGGCTACCTTTCCATTTCTGTTAAGTGCGCTCTTTTTATCGGATCCCCACTACGCCCCCTCCTTCTCCCCATTTCATCACCCCCTCCTACAGTCACCCACTCTGGGCGGATAAACTACGGAACAGAGGCTGCAAGGAGGGATTTTGGGACGCATCTCTGTGGGATTCCTTACTCCCGTCTTGTTTGTTTGTAACGTTCCTTTTATCTGCACCTCTTTTCAAAATAGTGAGTAGTTTTTTTTTCTCGTTACCTCAACCCCCGACCCCCATTCCATCCTTCAGACTTTTCTTTTCTTGACTCATCAATAATGTTATCTTTTTAACTACCTCGACCCTGTAGCCCACTGCAGTGAAGCGAATGTCTTCATACGTACTCAAAACTCAAAAGTAACTTCCATGTTGTTGTTTTTTTTTCAAATGGGAGAGCCGGTTTTACAACCTGCGCAAGAGGGTTTTGCACCCCAAATATTACAAAATTTATTTTAAAAGTAGGTTATTAGTGTCATGTATAATAGTTATAAGTGTAGGCATGTGAATAAAGGTATAAATACTATTGTCAATATTTTCCTTTCTAAATTAATGTATCTTTAATGTATTTTTGTTTTGATGCTGCTACTTATATGAGTACTTAATCCTATGGACAGTACATCATTTTGTATTAATAATATCATATTTTTAAGACCACCATATGCTAACCAGATAATAAGTTCATGCTGCTTCATCCAGAAATGAACTAAACACATAACTATGGCTGATATTACAATATTATTATAGTTATTAATTTGTTATTTGGAGGATTTAATATAAGGTATAGTGAAAATTAATAATAATACTTAGCACCGCGTCTTACTACCCGTTCAGGCTATACGCTTTGGTACTAATTACGCTAATGGTTTAGGAATAGGGAAGGTTGAATATAGAGGAAGTGAACCCGCATTTTCGTGGAGGAAGAGTGGAAAACTATTTAGGGAAACCACACCTGGCTCACCCGACCGAGTTTAGAACATTGATCTCCCCAGCTCCTCGCCAGTCTAGCTCAACACGAAACCAGTGCGTTAGCCAACTACGCCACCAAAGCGGGTAGTAAAAATTCTATCATATTTCTAAAGTTATATTATTGTTACTATATCTACAAACATTTTTAAGAATACAAATAAAAACATCAACATTTTCGTTTATAAAATATAACATTACAAGGTATAATGTTCGGATGAAATATTCATTTATCCGTGATTTGGTAAGTATGTCCTCTTATTATGTTTCGATGAACCATAATAAACAGTACAACGTCCATAGGAAGGGCCTTAACTGATAGCTAAAAAAAGTCTGAACACCACTTTCACATATTCATGCGTCAAGTCATATGAATGGCGCTGTCGCTTTTGATAGATATGATCAATATCCATAAAACAGCACCAATAATTTGTCAAATTATATCTATTTCGGCCTCAAATATAATGTTTGTATTATCTAACAGGCCTATGCTATTAAATTGGAGAATATAAGCGTAATAGCTTTATAAAAATAATCCTATTAGAAATAAGAAGCTTTTTCCTGTTTTTTTAGAATCACAAATAATTTTTTTTTTCCAAATTCCTGGAGGTGGAATATCCTTCAGGATTTGAAATATTTCTAGTACCTACGCTATTATTCTAAGGACTCATCCATATGTATGATATTTAGGTATTAATGCGGTTTTAACTATATATAAATTGGTTTCATAAACCGTGGTATTTGGAGTTGAGGCATTTCAACTCTTTTGAATTAATCTCAGCATTTATTTTTTATTATGATATTTATATATTTAATTGATGAGGAAGTAGAAAAACTTAGGAAATAGGAATTATATTGTATCACGCAGGTTGAATTACTGCCTTACTAGGTGGAGGTGTGTTACATTTCTCTCTATGCTCTCTATCTACACCACTGACCCACAAACAGCTTTCACTTCACCTTTCATCCACAAAAAACTCGTACGCTCACCTCTACAAAATTCCAACCGGTAATTCCACCCCCACCCCCCCAAACTTTGTGAACGTCGCTGCGGCGTCCATTGCTTTCCTTCACCAGCTCGCTCCACTAGTCCCCTTCGCTGACTTCCTCCACTAGTCCCCCTACCTTGCTCCTTTCAACAATCCCCTTCAGTAGTCCCTCCACTAGTCCCCTCCACTAGTCCCCTCCACTCGCTCCCTTCAACAATCCCCTTCAGTAGTCCCTCCACTAGTCCCCTCCACTAGTCCCTTTCACTCGCTTCTTTCAACAATCCCCTTCAGTAGTCCCTCCACTGGCTCCTCCACTAGTTCCCTTCACTCACTCCTTTCAACAATCCCCTTCAGTAGTCCCTTCATGGGCTCCACCACTAGTCCCCTTCACTCGCTCCTTTCAACAATCCCCTTCAGTAGCCCCTCCACTAGTCCCCTTCACTTGCTCCTTTCAACAATCCCCTTCAGTAGTCCCTCCACTAGTCCCCTTCACTTGCTCCTTTCAACAATTCCCTTCAGTAGTCCCTCCACTGACTCCTCCACTAGTCCCCTTCATTGGCTCGCTCCAATAGTCCCCTTCACTGACTTCCTCCACTAGTCCCCCTCACTCGCTCCTTTCATCAATCCCCTTCAGTAGTCCCTCCACTGACTCCTCCACTAGTCCCCTTCATTGGCTCGCTCCACTAGTCCCCTTCACTGACTTCCTCCACTAGCCCCCTTCATTGGCTCGCTCCACCAATCTTCCAAACTTTCTGAACGCCCCGTTGGTAGTCTATTGTCCCCTTCACTGGTCTTCACTCAATGTTCCCAACCACTGGGTAGCTCTGACCCTCCACTCCAAGTTATCCAATATACGTTATAACTGCTTGTCTCACTTTGTTCGCTAACTTCAGCTCTCTCGGAACTGTTACATGTAACACAAGATTACTTCTCGTCTGGAGAAATGAATTGTATTTAGTGTAGACAGCGTGTTTGTCACTTGTATGTCTCCCTTGACCCGTTTCTAACCTCCCTCTTCACTCCTCTCGTGTACCCCAGCTTGGGGTACACTTGGTTCCGTTAGCGTTACACAAGGACACCACAGAGGCTGAGATTGAGATTCGAATCGCGTACGGGTGCTTTGAAAGTGATTTCACACTTAATATTTATTGTTGTCGTTTTCTTGTCCTCTGTTCATGCCAATGCGGGTGCGTTTAATCTAAACCAGAGGGTCTCCAAACTTTTTGCTATGCGGGCCACATAATATATTTTACAAATTTTTGCGGGCATAAATAACGTTCACCTGTTTTTCAAGTAGCATTATTTTTTCCCTGAATGCCTTGACATGAGCAAATATGTTTGATAAAAGTGATTGACGTTGATTCTTCTCTGTGAGAAATGAATCAATTTATATGTAATAAATTATATTTATAATAATTATTCGATGTAATTACTTTTTAAAAGTAGGTAACATCTTTAGAAACTTTCCTTTGATAACCCTCTGCCGGGAGACTTGAAACTACCTAAAAATCGTCACAGTAAAGCCGTTCTGTTGTCGGTATAAGGAATAGCGCCTGCGACTGAAAATGAGGGATTGTAATTCCGACAGCAATCTGGCTTGGTGTCATGGGGGAAGCACGCGTGCGGACACAAACTGGACAGGTCAAATAAACTGTGTGGTTAATAAATAACGAAGAGAAACAATTAATTTGTTTTTTGATAAAATCTTGTGACGGACCGGTTATAATCTTGTGGTGGGCCGGATGTGGCCCGCGGGATGTAGTTTGGAGACTCCTGATATATCTATATATACATAAAGTTACAGCTGAAGATCACAGTACCCGTTATAGACACGTGAGAGTAGATATAGCAACTTTTCTAGCTGTCGGCTATTTTTATGAAGTTAGTAAGGACTGTAAACTATTTGTTTTAGGGCGAGACCTTCTTAAATTGAATGAATCCACCAGTTTTCTAGCATACTAAAATAGCAAGAGCTCGAAGTCGTAGGCTTGTGAGCTGCTCATGAGTTATTCGGAGAGCTCACACATGATATTATACTACTATAACGCCACATGGCTGACTCACTCACTGACATTAATGTTTATCCACTTTCAGATGAGCTAGAAACTTAAAATTTGGCAATTTATAACTTCTAGCCTTTAACCGACGGGAAAATTCCAAAAAATAAAAAAAATAAAAATAATAATAACCACCGACAAGAATTCAAAATGTTGGAGCAACTCTAAAGTAGGTGAGAACTTTTCTTTGGAGGTCTCTTGTGGCTAAACGGTAAGACCTATAAAAAAAAACGGCTCTGGGATTACATTCGTTTACATCCACTTGCAAAGAAAACTCACCGGGGGATCCAACGAAAAAAGCGAGTCTTAAATATAAACGGGAATACTTTTGAGTTCATGTTCAACGCATTTGTGGTCTGGATGGTTTGAGGGCTCGAGGATTGTCGCACAAACTATTAAGTTTCTATTTTTCATGGTTTTTAATTTTTTTATCCTTTTCAGGTTACTTGTTTTACCCATTTTACGTTTGATTTTTCATGATCGAGTGGCCGGGGTAGGAGATTTGAGTGATGTGCAAGGTCTTCTAGAGGGATACGGGTGGTAGAGGCCAGAGGAAAATGGGGTATGTGTGTGGGTGTGCGGGTGTGCATACACTCTAATCACAACAACATTACTTTGAAAAGTTAGTGTGTCTAACAAATAGATTACTAATGCTGTAGATAAAATAATTTAGTTAAATTTTCTACGTACGTATATACACCAATATTTCTTAAATACTGGTAATGGGTTACATGAAATTTGGCGTGAGCTATCTCTAATCATTTAAATAATATTCTGTTCAAATGCCATTGTATCATAAAAGAGATAAAATGTATATCAACGATAGCCTTAATCTACAATGCCAGGGTAGACAGCAACTATAATTACTGCTGTTTCTTTTGGTGCGATCTAATAATCATTAATAATAAAACGGCGCTAACTAAAATATAAAAACTGCCCTTGTGATTGCATCCCAAGTTTTATTCAAGGCACATCATCGTGATGCAGTAGTTTCCCGCCAAATAGTTGGTTTCCCCATTGTGAGGGCTTTTTGCTGGCACATCCTACACTCCCTCCCCCTCCCTCTCCTTTCCTTTGCCTACTTCTGTAGCTTGTTATGATCCTGGAGGCGATTCCTTCATCCAACAACCCCCGCACACCAACCCCCTCCAACAGTTCGTCCTAGCTATGTCTTGTCTTGTATTGTCTCGCCTCTCCGGCCCCGTCACTTCGTCCGACACTGCTCTCCACCCTCCACACACACATGAACTAGGAGTATCACCCACGAGCAGGAAATTCTCTCCTTTCCTTCCACCACTTCTTTCTCTTTCTCTTACACCCTCTTAATTGCTATTTCTTTGTCCACAGGGAATTCTTTCCTTTATACCTTTTGTCCATTTCTTTTACACAAGTCTCTTCACATTTGGTTCTCTGAAGCTTTTTATTTCCTGTCTGTTCATCCGTTTCCTTCTTCTCACAGTTCCATGATATTTACATAGCTCTCTCTCTCTCTCTCTATATATATATATATACACTAATATAAATATACCTATATATTTTCATGTATAAACATGTATATTTAAATTTAAATACATATAAATATACACATATATAATATGTAGCCTATATATACATTATGTTTGTTGCACAATACCACTAAAGTAAGAGTTGAGTTGGTGTTAGTTGTAACCAGGAAGACATATTTTATTTACATTAATTATACTCATGCACAAATCAGTCCTTCCATAGTGATGAAAGCAAAGAATGAAAAGTTGAAAATTATTTGTGAAAATAAAATTTTCGTTGGAAACTACTATTTTTCTCTCATCCTGGATCCCTAACCTCTAAAATGAGAGGTCGTTTGTCAAAATCTGCCCATTTCCTCTTAGTACTAGAAATTACTAGTACTCGTCTATAAATAGAGTATACACAAATCATTATAGGTATCTGAATACTGGTAATTAAATATAGTTAAAACTTTTTGAAAAATGTGTCGTTACAATGATTCGTTCCTGATTACTTTTATAATATTGCTTTGTTAGAACGTGTTATAGTCCAATACTCAGTCACAAGTTTTGGTCAAAGAAATGTGTTGTCATAAAAACTGCAAAAACACTGGCTTTTTCTCGCATCCCCTTCTATTCCACGTTATGGGGGCTTCTTAGGTAGCCAATATATTGCCAATCAGATGTTACACTTAGGTTAAATATTTACAAAACCTTTAACACGAGTTTTGTGTTTACTGGAATTAACACAAAACTATTTTCCATGACCCTATACATATATAGATTTGTAAACATAATTTTAAAAAAAAATGGAAAATTTCCCTTTCAAAAGGTAATACAATCCACATATTATGGTTGACATAAATGGCCGGGAAAATAAATGTAACTGGTTTATGAATATATAATTGTGCTTTGTGAATCGAATGATGTTATTTAATAGGGGGGCGCATCCCAAACTGTATTGATATTTGTATTTACCTCCTCCCCATTTGTTCTCCCACTGCCAGACAGCTCCATCCAGTGACGTTATAAACCCAATTTTTTAATGGGAGTTTATGAAGTTCTACTTTAATAATCTAGACGTCACCTAGTGGTAAGTTTTTTTCATATTCTATTAAAACAAAACTTGTGACCAATGAAACAATATATACCTAAATTTTCAAAAATACAACCAAATCAAAAATAACATATTATTTTAAAATGAAATAACTATTAAACTGGTTCCAATTTCACGATTTTCAAAATATAAAAAATCTAACTTTGATTCGATTCCTGGTACGAGCGTAATATTAATTTAATTTCTCGGTTAATTATTCGTGAGTTGGAAGTCCTAGGAGAATATGGAGGCATGTATATACTATGTAGTAGTTTGGGCACCCATATCTGAAGAGTCTTGGGAGATCTATACAAATGGAGAAATATGAATTGATCTGGAACAAGCTGATAGGTTAATTTCATAGGTATATGCTACTGTAAATGTTAAAAGACTAGTTAATCTTATAATTTACAAGTAAATACTAACATCACCAACATTAGGTAACAAAGTCCGAAATATCATAAAATGTGTATACTTCGAAATGTTAGTGGATCTTATCGGTAAATCCTAGCATTTACCGACATGTATTTATAAAAGTAATCATATATAACACAGTAGGTTAATGTAGGTCAGTATGGATTAGGCTTGGTTAGATTAGGTTATTGGTTTACTTTTAAGTGCTTGACAAAGCTATAACTGGGGATCCTCTCTCCCACCTCCTTCTAGAGAGGGTTAAGACTCAAAATGTAAATATTTAGGACTTTTACCAACTGATAATGTAAATGTTAGGATTTACTGATAATTCTAATTTTTGCTTATCTTCGAACATTTACAGTATTATCTACATTTAGATATGTAAGGAGATTGCTGAGAGGAATGTGGGTATAGCTTACAAGAATGGGAGGGAGACCCATTAGCGGCACAACTCTGATGAGAGATTAGTTTAAGATGGGCAGTATCTAGATCTATGTAGGTGGCGAAGACCAGCTACTCCCAGTGGCCAGGTCATCACACCAGAGGCCATGGAAATGCTTTGATTGGTGCAGAATTGCTTTGTGTGGGTAGCAAGCTTCTAGAATTATATTTTGGAATCTCTCTATCCAGTTGGAGCGAGGAATCTCTGCCCAAATCTTGACTGTCGGACGAGGGACGCAGTTGTCCGGACTAAAGGTGACTCAGAACACTATAAATGTAATCAGTGTCACTTGTAATAAATACTTTTAGTCAATTGATTTATCGATATATTACTCCAGTTTAGATAATTAACCATAAGAAGTATTACAAGTTAAGATGATAATTTATCAATAAAATTCTACGGCAGTTATGTTTTGACAGGGAAAGATTTGAACGTTAACAAAGCCACTGGATTATTATATTATATCAGGCGTGCCAAGTAAAAGATACAATGATTGAGTTTCAATCCGCAATAATTCCTATTTAAAATATTTTAATTGAACTCATCACCATTGCTTAATGAACTGTAAAATAATGAATGGGTAGTAGGACGCGGTACTAAAAATGTGTTGTAATCAAGATAAAATTGCAGGTTTTGCGAAATATACATTTTTATTGCTGTCAACACTGTTAAAACTTAAACCTTTTATTATATATATATATTCGTAGTTCCATCTGTATACTTTTCCCAATATGAATCTATATGTATCTATTTTGTCGTATGTTTATTACCTTCTAACTACCCACATTGATGATGATTTCACCCCTTATCCTCAATTTGTCTCGTGTCCTTCATCTGCCCCCCTCTCCCAGAGGCAGGTTTGCGGCTGGCTGTCCGCTTTACTCACACTATCTCTCTTCCTCCACCCTCTGAATCGCGGCCCGCTTTATTACCCTCATTTTTTCCCTGCTCTTCTACCAAGATATGTTATCTCCATTTCTCCTCCCTGCTACCCTCTAGTTATAAAAATGTTTTTTTTTTCGTAGAGGAGAGGTGGGATTGAAGTATACGGGGGAGGGGGGTGGAGGTTGTTCTCTTATCACCATCAAGTAAACTCAAACGAAAATGTTAATGTTCTTGTAGCGGGGAACAGCACAGGGTATAAAATAAAACCTCTGTGTGAACTTCGAAAAATGAGTCAAGAGAGAAATCTTGAAAATGTTTACAACTAAAACAAGAAGATAAAATGTTCAACTATAAACATTTTTATGTCAAATTTTTAAATTGAATCCGTGTATTAACTTTTGGGATGATGAATAATTTAGTTTATTAAAAAGATGGGCAATACTAGTAAATTACAACCATTATTATTGTAACGTTCATATTTGACACGCCGTACTTTATTGTCATACATCCAGGGATTCTATTGTAGTTATTTAAGTGTAGCATGTTCTATCAGTATAGCACCAAACTTACCAGCATCAGGCTTCGATGGCCGCATGTTCTAATGCGTTGCTCTCACAATAAACTAGATCACCGAAGATGGGGAGATCGGGGCTCAATCCCGGTCAGGTGTACTAAAGAGTTTCTTCCTAAATAGTTTTATACTCTCCCTCCCCGAAAATGAAGATACATGCCCTCTAAATTAAACCTTCCCAATCCCTAACAAATTAATGCAATTAGTAAAAGGCATATAACCCGAACAGGTAGTAAAACGCGATGCTTGTAAATAAGTGTTCATCCGGTCTAAGAAGTCACTCTCACAATAGTATGGATTTTCAGTAATGGAGAGATTGGGCTTCGAATCCCAGTCGGATATAATGAGGGCGACTTTTTCAAAATGATTTTCCACTCTTCATGCACGAAAATGTGGGCACATTTACTCTAAATTTTAACTTCTTAATTCTTACGTTATTAGTGTTGATATACACACCGCCCGGGTGGGTGGTAGGCCTGGGTGCAAAAAATTGCCCAATAATGCTAGAAGTCTTAATGTTAAAGAGAAAGCTAATATGTATTTTATTTTAAAATTATTTAAGAAATGTCTCACCAGCAAACAAACTCAGAACCTTATAATTAGCGTATTAATACTTTCCCACTGATATTTTCTAGATTTTTTATTTTCAGGGTTATTTCTCACGCACTTTTTACCTCTCACCCGTCATCGAGACTTGAACCTTAAGTAATATCTAGAAAAGATACAGTTTAATATATTCATACGTCAATATATATACTCTACAGCTTTCACTTTAATAGTTATAATTATTACCTATAAAATGCTGATAATAATATAGTAAAGCTTTATCAATGTTGGTCGCACAAAAATAAATACATATATATCTGCCGACTAAAATTTGACTCTATATTCAGGGGAATTACTTTGGAGGAATAAAGGAAAAGTTACTCTTTCAAATATCATATTCAAGTACTATTTCTAAACTTTATTAGGAATACTAACCCGCGTCCAAGCCAAAAACCTCTTTATATATTAAAACATAACTTCAAAGTAAAATGTAGAAGCAATTTATTTAAGTACTGGTTTTTATTGTGGTCTGTCCCATCAGCTCATACGGTATTGTTACGTCCGTGGCACATATGGGCCATGAAGGACAGGAACTATCTACCCTCTAGCGCGACGTCTGTCCACCATTAATGGCGTGCTCTCCATTAGCCCGGCAGAGTTCAGTAACATTCTAATTGCAGTGGTAGTGGTGGATGGCGTGGAAATTTGCAACAAGCATTCCCCCTTCCACCCGTACATGGCTTGCCTTCACAGGAGGATGGAGTTTAGTTGAAATGAGAGGAAAGATGCCGAGGAATTCAGGTTGGAGGCTTACTCGCCTCACTTGAAAATACCGTGTGCGCATTTAACGTTTTAACTTCTCCTAACAACTTCCAACAAATAAATTTATACAGTGGTTTTAAAATAGGTATAAAAGGATTTAAAAAAAACACTATAGGTTTATACTAGTATTTATGTGAACAATAAAACTCCCTCCCTCCATTAAAAAATACTCGGCACTTCATGTCAAGAATTATATCATCTTCTTATCGTTATAAGTCCAGCCTTATATTTTTTATTTGTATTTCAGGTTGAAATATCTCTCATAATTTCACCTTGGATTTGAAGTTAATATTTTTCTTGGTGATCGAGTTAGACATAAAAAAATGCTTACCATATTCAATAGTACATTATAGTAATAGAGAATAACTTCTGTACGCGTGATTTAAAGCGTCAGTTTCTAAATAAATGTAAAAATAAAAAAACTTTATATATAATATATACATCGTTCGACCTCGGTTAAAAGAATATCCTTACCAAATTTTTCTAAAATTAGTCAATGCATTTATCAGTGATTGTGGAACAGAGAGACAGACAAAATGCCAAACGGTTTGATTAATAAACGACCTTACTCCACTCGTTAAAACAACAATTTTCATGGTTTTCACAATTATTTTGGTAAATAAAATATAAACTAAAGTTTTTATAGATATTTATACTTATTTATTTTAATGAAGCATCGTGTCAACGCTTTTCATTGTATCACAAATAGTCAACAGTTTTCAAAATAAGAAGCTATAGCTGGGGATATGTTGAATAATACAATAGCAGGCATTATGTTTGTACAGTCCAATTTTAATAGGAAATACCTTTCTGACAGCCAATAAAGTTGCTATATCTACTCTCACGTGTTCAAATATCAGGTAATGTGATCTTCAGCTATCAATTTTGATAAATATTATCAATACTTATAAAATAACAATAATATTATAGTAAATTACTGATTTAATCTTTGTTAAACGCAAAAAAAAATATCCTTATTTTCTTGAAGTTTAATTTTTCATCAAAATTCAGTCATGGCTTGGGGGTGTATAACAACCCCTAATTATCACCCCTAAGCCCACTCTGGAATATTAAAATAACATTCATAAAGATATACCAGTTACTGCAGATGTACTAGGTGACTTAATTAGGCGTCCAAGTCACCTGGAATGTAGCTTTAGTAAATTACTTACTATCGTAACTATGTTAATATTAGCACCGCGTCTTACTAATCGTAACTATGAAAACGTATTTTATACTATAGGTATATTAATAATATTAATAATAACATAATATATATTTTTGTATTATTTTTATGATTGCATACTATATAAAATATGTTTAGAATTAAATATAGGGCTTATATGATGCTTACACTGCAAAGAATAGTACATATGAAACTTAAAATTACCCTCCCCCTTCTCACTACTCCCCAGAATACAATTCTGTGCAAGTCCTTGTTGCTACAGTCCAATTTTAATAGGAAGGGATTTTCTTAGAAAATACAGACATATTTAATTATCGTCACCCAAAATTGATAGTATTTTACTATTTTTACTAGTATTATCTTATAGGTATACTATATCCCACTTTGTGGACAGATTGGCCAGTACTAATATACTCTTGTCCAGGGGACGCCCGAATGTACTAATGGTACATATTTTCTATGGAGGCTCTTTCCATGTCCCGATGAGATGAGGGAATATTGGTAGTGAGTATGATGGTGTTTAACCAGAAACACTTTAACCTAACTTAAGCCTAATTAACCAAACCCTGATGACCGTTGGGGTAATTCCAAGGTACCATCAGGGAATTGAACCTGATACCCCTAGACTTATAGCCAGATGCATTGACCACTATACCATGGGGTCAGTTATTGTATAGATATATATCAGGAGACTTCAAACTTTTTGCCATGCGGGCCACATAATATATTTTACACATTTTCGTGGGCATAAAATAACGTTCACCTGTTTTTCAAGTAGCATTATTTTTTCCCTGAATGTCTTGACATGAGCAAATAGACCATAAATCAAATTTGTTTCAACATGCAAATTTAGATTCAAGTAATATGGCCAGTCACGTCTGTAAAAAATGCCACTTTCCAAGGCCAGTCGGTGTTTGATAAAAGTGATTGATGTTGATTCTTCTCTGTGAGAAATGAATCAATTTATATGTAATAAATTATATTTATAATAATTAGTTAATATAATTACTTTTTAAATTATGTAACATCTTTCGGTACTTTCCTTTGATAACCCTCTGCCAGGAGACTTGAAACTACCTAAAAATCGTCACAGTCAATCCGTTCTGTTGTCGGTATAAGGAATGGCGCCTGCGACTGAAAATGAGGGTTTGCAATTCCGACAGCACTCTGGCTTGGTGTCATGGGGGCAGCACGCGTGCGGACATAAACTGGACAAGCCAAATAAACTTTGTGGTTAATAAATAACGAAGAGAAACCATTAATTTGATTTTTGATATTTCTTGTGACGGACCGGTTATAATCTTGTGGTTACCCGGATGTGGCCCACGGGCCATAGTTTGGAGACCTCTAATCTAAACTATATTTTTGGAACCTTATATTACTTAAGCAATATGTTATTCGCTTTCGACGAGTTATAAAAACTGTTAGAATATGGTACTAGGATGTAAAACGTGGACTTTTACCTAACATGATGAAAACATTTAGGATGGTCAAAAACGAGCTACTTAGGATGCTATTTGGTCCAAAAAAGATGAGGCTATTGGGAAGTGAAGGAGGTTACATAATGATAAGTTACACTCTCTGTACTTATCATAAGACATTGTTAGGGTAATCAAGACTCGTAGTTCATGTTTGGGAATTACCCCTAAGCCAACACAGGCTAGTAACCATTCTCAAAATACAATCCTAGGTACGGGCTTAGCTTGAAGGATGAATATCTTACCAAACGATAACTTCATCGACCAGATTCGGTGGCCGAATAGTCTAAGGCGTCACTCTCGTGTTAGACCAGACTGCCGATGACAGGGAGATTGGAGCTTAAATCCTGGTGGGGTGTACTGAGTTTTTTTTTCAAAATAGATCTCCACTATCCTTCAACTCAAATGCGGGTGCACTACCTCTAAATTTAACCTTACTCATCCCTAACACTGACTAGAGTGATTAGTACATATGCGTATAGCTCGAACAGGTAGTAAGACATGGTGCTAAGCAATAAATAAATATCCTTAGTGCAGACAGTAGGAATTGAACTCTGACCAACTGAGTCAGATTCAGACACACCTCCTGTTTGTTTTGTTTTTCATTGACTATTACTACCCATCTGGACTATCTGCTTTTAGTAGCGATCATGTGGTAGGTATGAGGAGTGTAGAATTTATAGGAAATGTACCCGCATATGTGTTATATGAGAGTGGGAAACCATACGTCGTAAAAAAAATCTCCAACCCCAAGGCTGGGTTTCAAGCCCTGATATTCCTGTTACTGTCAAACCAGAAGAGCTTTCGACCTTTAGTCCGCATGTCTAGCGATACGGGTTCGGAAATACGAAATTAATAATAAAATTAATGTCAAATGTCCAAGAAAACTTTCACGTGTTGACTTCAATTAGTATTATTTTTTAATTATTTATCATAATATATTGAACAACGCTACAAAAAATGTACTGCACTTGATAAATTATAAATATATTTCAATTAAAACCCAAAAGTTTTATCAGTAACATGAATTTAGTATGTGTATGTATGTATGTATGTATGTATGTATGTATACGTGTGTGTGTTTGTGTGAGAGAGAGAGGGAGAGAAAGACTCGCATATTATATGCCTATATGTTGATGTATGTACTGTACTTATGTAATATGTATGTGTATGCATATAATTAATTATTAACTCGTATATATACAAAAAGTGCTCTACAAACACGAAAAGCTAATTATTTATAACCGACGGTGACAATTATGATTAAATTTCACTTTTTAATAGATATTAGGCCAATTTTACACAGTAATAATTCCAAGGCTAAAAGCATCCATATATAACAAATATAAATAGATATAACGAGAGAAATTCAATATTTATTTGTATTGATTTTTATAAAAAACTTTTAGAATTAACAAAAATAAAAATGCGATCAATATTAATAATAGTTTACCATGGAATAAGCGTTATTTTATGTGTATTTATACTATTTATCAAAAGTATAGTTCCAGAACACACTTAACGTATAAAATAGATCTAGTAACTATTTTTGCTATCAGTTAAGGTCCACCCCATGCAAATTATAATGTACAATCTGGCACGTGTATTAGCAGGACTATAATAATCACCTACAAATATCATTGAAAGGGTATAATTAAGATGTAGGAGCTGATGTAAGACATTTAACAATATGTTGGAATGGAACTTTGGCATTAAAAGGTTATATTCTGTTGGTGATGGCATTGCTAGAAGCCCTTGTGAACATTCTCAAGTGAAACTGTGTGGAGTGTGATTCTACTAGAATACAATCGGGTCACATTTTGTGTTTTGTTTAAAAAAAAACAGATTTTAAAATTATTATTATTATTATTATTATTATTATTATTATTAGATACTGTTCTTCCCAAATTATTCTTACTAAAGTTATATATATTAAAATAGTGGATGATTTTTCAAAAACCCTTAACAATTTTCACATGATTGCATTCTTGTAGTCCACATCATTATTGCTAAAGTTTAAATTTTTGTATCAAGAATCTAGTCTAATAGCTAGAAAAGTTATTATATCTACTTTCACTGTTCATACGTCAAGTCATGTGATCTACAAATGTTGATAGATGTAATCAATACTTATACAATAACAACAATAAAATAGTCAAATATTATTGATTTTGGCAGCCAAAAATATATATGTATTTTTTATAAGACTCTTTATATAAAAATTGAACTGTACAACAAGGGGGACACATTAAGGGTCGAAAAATTAAGTTTATTTTGTATTTACAAGGTAAATTGTATTTTTGTCTATCTAGTAAAATAAATATATCTATCGCATCTTATTCAAACACTGTTTTTAGAAAAGTCTATATTTAGTTTTCTTTGAGTGCATTTAAAAATTATTATTCACAGCTGGGTGACCTGGTGGTCTAGGGGTAAGGTGTCAGACCTCTATGCTGGCGGCCGGGGCTCAATCCTCGGCCGCGGCAAATATTTATCTGATTAACAAACCCTTCCTATACCTCTGACAAGACATCTTGTGAATGTGAGGAATGCCAGGCCTCCACCGTGGTTCGGATTCCACGTTAAACTGTAGGTCCTTCATTTCATCTCACAATCACCCTACCATTACACATTAGCTTAAGTGCGTATAACCCGAACGGGTAGTAAGACGCGGTGCTAATAATAATAATTATTATTCACAGCTAATAAGATCTTTTGAGCTTTTTGGACATACATATTACTCAATCTCAATTTGGCTTATAGTAAGGGACGTTTGAACTTTTGGATTAACGATAAGTCTGGGTATTTATTTTTCTAAGTTTTTGCTGTTAGACTGTACAACTATTTTAAGCTTATAATATGTGTTAGAATGAATAAATTATGTGTTTGGCTTTATTAATACGTAGCTCGGTGGTTCTCAGCCGGGGTTACGAGAGCCCGTGTCCTGGGTTCAGCCAGAATTAACAAAATCTTGGTATTTATTGGTCTATTCATACCCTTAGGACGGTGTTAAGAGATGTTAAGAAAACTCGTGTATCAGAATAAGGTGAAGAGAAGAAGCCGGTAATAATGTTAAAAGTGAGGTTGGTAATAATATTGACAAGACAAGTTCAAGTACCAAAGGAAAGTAAATGGTAAATTTTAAAAGGGAATAAAACACCGTTGAAATATTTTATTCAAACGTATGAGTTAGTTATTATTTAACAGTCCTGCTGGTTTCCACGTACATTTTGTAGTGTATCCCTGTTAAAACTAATATATGTCAGCCAGGTATAGGTTCTTCAAGAATTTACGAAATATTTAAAGGTTTCCTCCAAACAAAAATAGTTGGAAATCACTGACGTAACTATTGAATGAATATTTCATTTAATATGAATGAATAAATGAAGGATCATCACGTTTTTAAATAAAATGTTATCCAGTATTCTACTAGTTTTAGCGTTTGCTTGTTTTATTAAATTACAAAACAATTAATTCCATTGTTGTCTGAGCACAACACTCTCCGAACACACATTTCCCATACTGTATTATCCTGATAACAAATGTCTGGCAGTGGTTGCAATAGGGGACGGTTATGATCATTGTTGGCCTCCTCTCTCACGCTGTGATGGAAACTGTGCAAATGAATGCAGCTGCAGTAATAACTACCCCCCTTACCTACCCTCCTGCCCTTCCCAACACCCGAATCAACAACTTGTTGGTAGGAGGGGGATGCTAGAGTGGAATGTAAATTAGCGGCAGACTTGTGCAGAGTCAGCGGCGTTCTCTTTTCTCGCTAGTTCTGTGTAGGCCTGCTCGCCCATTATGAAGTTTGCATGTTGTGTCTGTCAATTAGAATACAACAATCGCTTACTACCCTCCTGTAGTATCAACAAAACCCGGTAATAAGCTGGAGCGCTAAGGTAGGGAATAACCCTTCAATGTGCCTAGAGTTTTACAGCTACACTAAAGGCTGACTCCTTTTCTTTTTAATTAGCACCTGGATGGATACTTACTATTAGGCATTGGTAATTCAATGGTTCATTACCTCACTTAAAAAAACTTCCCACCTATCCCAATTCTGAGCTAGTTCTATCCAGTCTACCTCATTACATCCTATCTCTTTCAGGTACATTCTAATGTTATCCTCCCATCTGCGTCTAGGTCTTCCCAATGATCTCTTACCATTGGGTTTGCCAGTCAATATCCTGAACAAGGTTCCATATTCTCCCATTCATGCTGCAATTTCTGCCCAACGTAATCTACGAGACTTGATTAACCTAGCAATGGCATGTGCTAGAATAGGACATGAAATCTATCATTATGTAACTTCATCCACTCCCGGGTAGCGTCATCAATTTTTTGGCTAAATATCTTCCTGGGCACATTGTTCTCGAACACCCTGAATCTGTTCTCGTCATGTCAATTAAGAGAGCACGTTTCACACCCATAGAAAACAACCGGTAATATTCTTGTTTGGTATATTCTGAGTTTTACATTCCTTGACAACAAGCGAGATGTCAACAACTTACTAAGGCATATATTTCCAAATATATAATTTCCAATCTAATATAGTTATTGCTAGTTAAAATTGTTCCTAGATATTTAAACTCATTAAAAATCTCAAATGATATGTTGTTCGAAGTGATCTCTAAATTATGCTCTCCAATATGTTTTCTCTGTGTAATCATGTAGGCCTACTTAGTCTTTTCAGCCTTCAATTATAAACCTATTTCCTCGTTAGCCTCTAATAGAATGTCTGCATTTCTTGCAACAGCTTCGTTACTATTACCCAACAAAGCTAGCTCATCTGCGTATCTTAATAGCTGCATTGTATCCTTTACTGCCGACCCTAGTCCCTACCATACTCTCTTGCATTACCCTAGTAGCAAAATCTAAGGTTATATTAAAAAGTACCTAATGGGGAAATTGCGCCTCATGGATAATTAATGGCTTAATCTAAGATGTAGGAATTGAAGGGTAGTTTTTATGGTAAGTGCACCCACACTGTTGTGGAGAAAGTATTAAAAAAAGTTTTATATCAAAGTATATAGTATTAATTGTACATATATTAGTATTTTTAAAACAAAGATGTAATTACAACGTTGTGTAACCTTCTCATATAGTGAGAAAGTATTGTAACAGTGAAATTATTCTGCTTCAGGATTATGGTATCTACTAAGTTATCACCCTCACAATAGACTAGACTGCTGATGACAGAGAAACCGGTCGGGTGTACTGAGAATAGCTTTGTCTAAACGATTTTACATTCTCTCTCCACGCAAATGCCTGTACATTTCCTCTAGAATTCAACCTTCCTCATCACTAGAACATTATCGTTATTAGTACATATATGTATAACCTGAACAGTTAGTAAGGCACGTTGATACAAATAATTACGATGGATTTCAACGTATTATGTGCGAGATAAATTAAAGTAGGTATTACAATTATGTAAGTCTGTCCCTCTGTCTGTATGTCTGTCCCTCTGTCTGTATGTCTGTCCCTCTGTCTGTATGTCTGTTCTTCTGTTTGTATGTCTATTCCTTTGTATGTGTGTGTCTGTTCCTCTGTCTGTGTGTCTCTCCCTCTCTGTCCATGTATGTTCCTCGCTCTATATGTCTGTTCCTCTGTCTGTATGTCTGTCCCTCTGTCTGTCCATGTATGTCTGTAGCTCAAGTTTGTTCACAATAGTTATTTCAAGAGGGTTTTATCTGATAAATAAGAATGTTTTTTTTTTCTAAAATAAATGCATTTGAGGTTAGTTTACTTAATACTGATTTTTTTTAAAATTATTTTTTCTAATGTATAAAACAATTTTGCTTGAAAATGTATTCTTGTAGAATGTTCCATATAACCGTCAAAGCTATTGTATTATTTTCCAGAGGAAATATTATTTAAGAGTAGTTTGCTGATAGCCGATTTTTTAAATTGTGTTCCTAAATACAGACTTGATTCGCTGAGGAACGTCAAATATTGTATAATAATAATGAAAGTTCTCATAGCAATAGAAAATATTGTGATATTGAAAAATCTATCTCTTGATTATGCCAATTTTTTAAGTTCTATGTGAACATGAACCCAAAAAATTGGATTGCTTGGAAAGTTATTTTATTTGGTTCAAAAAGGTATACGACTACTGAGGAGTGTAAAAGGTTACATAATGATGAATTACATTCTCTCTACTCATCACAATACATTGTTAGGATAATAAAGTTGCGTACATTACGGTGGGCAGGACATGCAGCGCAAATGGAATGATCTAGAACTGTGTTAAGGTTATTGACTGGTAAACCCACTGGGAAGACTTAGATGTAGATGGGAGTATAACATTAGAATTGACCTTAAGAAATAGGATTTAATGAGATGGAAGGGATAGAACTAGCTCAGATAAGGATAGGGTGTAATGAGGTGGACTGAATAGAACTATCCCAAGATATGGATAGTATGTTATGAGGTTGACTGAATAGAACTATCCCAAGATATGGATAGTATGTTATGAGGTTGACTGAATAGAACTATCCCAAGATATGGAGAGTGTGTTATGAGGTTGACTGAATTGAACTATCTCAAGATAGGGATAGGTGGCGTACTTTTGTAGGTACGGTGATGAACTTTCGAGTTCCTAAGTAAGTACTAGTAAGTCATTAGCCACTGAAGCACAATTTGATTTATTTGGGCCAAAAATGTTCTTTTATAAAAACTACAAGCACACAGACTTAAACTTGGTTTCCCCTTTTACCCTTGCCTTAAATTCCTTGGTTCTGGGTGACATTACCAATAATATTGATGTTGGAGGCAGCAAGCTTGCTTTTATCAACAAACCTATCCAAGGGATTGTTTACTATGTAAACCTTGTACCTACATCTTAGATTCTTCCTTATCCACGGCTTGCCTTCCTTTCCGTTTGTTTTGATTACCCTCTCTTGGCCTCCAGCAAACCTTACATCTCACGTTAGTATTTTTTTCATATTTCTTAAATTTTTATTTACGCTTTGTCTAGTCTTAAGTACGGTAAAAATAACAATGATGTTATCGATAGGGGTGGAAAAAATATGTTATGATTATGAATCTAATTATATAAACAGTTGAAGGTTTGTTTTGAAAGAATAATAATTATTCTTTCAAATCAAGCCTTCAACTTAACTTAAGTTAAGAGAATAATCTAAGATTGAATTTTAATTATTACAATTATATCTTAGATTATTCTTTTAACAATAACATCACGTTTTCTGTGAACAATTTTTAACAAAAGAGATGCATTTATTGTATGTTTGGAAGTGTTTTAAACATTTTCCAGTGCCTATTAAAGATTGGTGACCTGGTGGTCTAGGGGGGTAAGGTGTCGGACTTCTGTGCTCGGGGTCTGGGGTTCAATCCTCGGTCCCGGCACAGATTTATCTGATTACCAAACCCTTCCTTCACCTCTGACAAGACTTGTATTAATCACAACTTGTGAATGTGTGGAATGCCAGGCCTCCACCGTGGTTCGGATTCCACGTTAAACTGTAGGTCCTCCATTTCATCTCACAATCACCCTACCATTACACATTAGCGTTAGTGCGTATAACCCGAACGGGTAGTAAGACGCGGTGTTAATAATAATAATAATAATAATAATAATATTAAAGATTAATTAAAAATGAAAGGTTTAGAAAATAAGCCAAAAAGTAAAAACCGCTAAATGTGCTTATAAAAACTAAATGGTACAAATTTAAAATGACCTAAGAAATTAAACAATAGATAATTAAAAATAATATTTTTTAGATTTTTCTTTGTATATTTATAGGTATGTATGTATATACAGGTTGGTCAAAAACCCATAGCCCAAACTGCACATATAGTTTGTTTGAACCAAAATTAATACACAATCCCTTTATACTTACATTTGGGAAGCTATGCTAATACCATTAAATTGTGTTCAAAATTTCGGCGTGCAGTGCCGGTAGACCAAATATGTTCAAGGATGCGTGTACAACAAGTTGCATAGGAGCTAGACGCATGGTACTACACACCTCGACATCTTGGAGCACGGCAGCAGAACATAACACAGTTAATGGGGAACAACACACCAGTCCATATAGAAATATGAATACGTTCTGAGAGTCATCATTAACGGTCCTACATCACAGAAACTGCCTGCCATTTTAAATGTGCAGTGCCGTGCGCCTAACTCCTATGCAACTTGTCGTACGCGCATGCTTGACAGCTTTGCTCTCCCGGTACTGTACGCCGATAATTTGAACACAATTTAATGGTATTAGCATAGATTTCCGGATGTAAGTGTACAGGGGTTTGTGTTATTCTTGGTTCAAACAAACTATGTGTGCAGTTCGGGCTATGGGTTTCCGAACATTCTGTATACAATAACTCAATAATATAAACAAAAATTATATAATTTTATATATTTTCACATATAAAATTATAAATTATATAATTTTATATATTTTCACATATAAAACTATAAATTAATAATTTTATATATTTTCACATATAAAACTATAAATTAATAATTTTATTTTCCAAATATATATATTTCCTCTTCATTTAAATTGTTTATCATCAAATTGCCACCATATTCATGAAATATATTCAATAATAGTTTATATTTCTGTGTGTAGAGAATTAAACTAAACGTATCTAATTTACCAGTGTTTTATTTATTGTGCCTACAACATTGTTATAAAAAATACAGTACTTAAGGTGGTCTTACCATGGAACTACCGACATTCCGTGTCTGGGTATCCTGAAAGGGCCCCGGGACGATTATGGAACTCTCCTGGGGTCGATAACAGGCTCCTCAAGTCGCAATTACACAAAGGAGGGGACGTTAACCTGGAAGTGGATCTAAAACAATGAACTCTATGGTAACGTTTAATATACCACTGGTTCGATGCCAGGTAATGGAAATATCCTCAAAGTTACGTATAAGTTATCCTATTTAATTTCTGGAAGAGATAGCTAAAACAAACAAATTTAACTAAATAAATTAAGTGAATCAAACCTTGAACTTTTACTTTTCTCGCTAATTCTCCACAAATGAACCGTCCCGGTTCGTCTCGTATCCAGGGCAACATATCTCGTCTAAGCTAGTTGTTAGATATTGATTATATTTGTGATACATATTAATTAAATAATTATCTGTGAAACAGTGGGTCTGTAACGGGGTAAAACTCACCATAATGAGGATAAATGAGGAGATAATTGAATAAAGAAGTAGAACCTATGGTTCAGAAAGTTGAGATTAACGACTGGTGGGATTTTGCTGACCACATTTCACCCTATATCCGCAAATGTTAGCAATATCTTCTCTAATGGTGGTGGCCGCTCGATCAATATAGCTTGCTTGTGGGCCCAAATAATGGAGATTTTATTAATTAATGTAAACAAATACACTTTTAGCTACGCTATACACGTTCAGCCATTGTATTAAAATAATAATAATATCACGGATAAATAATTCCTTTCTTCTTCTTCATTTTAGTTGAAGTTTACAACGAGGTATCAAAAAGTAACATTTCTAAAGCTGTTTTAATTTCAATATTGTTTCTAAACACATAACTTTGAATTAAACCTTACAACGCTAACAAATAATAAGAAAAAGGTTATACATTGACTCAAGGACAGCTTAAGCATTAACTATTTAGATTATAGTAGGAATTTGGTAGGAAGGACACATCAACTGAGCTATAAAAATTACAAAAATATTTTCATATGTTCAAGTTCAAACACCCAGTCAACTGTCATTTTTGAGAAATAGTTTCAATAACCATAAAATAACACTATTATAATAGTAAAATTTTTAGCAATTTTGGCCATGACATATTATTTTTGAAAAAAATTTGAATTGCTTAGTAAGGAACGTCTAAGAATATTTAGAAAAATAAAATTCAATCTTAAGTGATTTTAATTTGGACAAGTTGTTCTAGATTGACGTGAAACAAATATACATATGTAATAAAAATAATATATATACACACAATATTTAAATGATATTTGTAAAAGATTTAGTAGTATTAATTACAAGTTATGATACATTTTATCAACTTAGTTTTAAGTGTAATTATGACTCAAATGTATATTTTAAAAATGTACCTAATTTTTAGATGTTTGTTACAATTTTAACATATTCCTAGTTAAAATTTATCTTAACTTATAATAATATAACCAAATTTTTTACAAATATAATTTAAATTTTGTTCATATTGTTCATATTGTTATATTGATATTACATATTTATGTTTATTTCACATCAATCTAGTAAAACTTGTCCCACTTAGATTCACTTAAAATTGAATTTTATTTCTCTAAACATTACATATCAGCTAAATATCAACATGCCCCCTCATTTTGCCAAGTTCGAGAGTTATTAAAGGTGAATTTACCTTTTTTCTCAAATATTAAGTGATAGAACGAACCCACAATGAGGAAAATACAAATGCAAATATACAATTTGTATCAAAATATCTATTAAATTACATAATTCATTTCCCAAAAATTCATTCTATGCTACCAAACTAGCTACCTATTGTTTTCTGTGAATTTATGTATTAATTACTAACCAAAACTTGGGGATTTTTTAAAACTTATTTGAGTGGAAAATCTCAACTTTCAAACTATGTTTACAAGCCTACAGTAGCCCCATGGCTTCTTTGGAGCTGACTGACAGCTTTAAAAAGTTACCAGACCAAATTACGTATCCCTACGCCAAACCAGATTATCTGTAAAAACATGTGTTTATCAGCTATCACTTCTGACAGTCAAAATCTAGGTATATACCTCAATTTTGACTGTCAGAAGTCAGCATTGAGCTCTCATTCAGCACCAAAGAAGCCATGGGACTACTGTATATATGTACAGGGTGAGGCCGAAACTATTAGTAACTTGATAATTATACTTTAATTGAAAAGTAAATAATAACTAGCTAAATGAAATCACATTGCATGATAAACTTTTACACTTTTTGAAGATAATGTCAGTCAGATGAGCTCCATCGGATGTCAGACAAACCTCACTACATTGTCTACCACTCTCCTCAGTATAGATCGTCTAATTGTTTCCATCCCACCCTGTATATGGTTATTAAAAACCGTTCTGTGTTCATTCCAATAAACATGAAACTCGCGTATTGTTGAAGGGTTTGTCAATATTTAACCTAAGCTTTACAAATCCGATTGGAACTCTCTCAGCTACCTAAGCAGCCTCCTTCCTTAACACATCACAATTACTATATCCCGGCGCATCCTGATTACAGTGAACTATGAATTCCTAATATCTGACTTTCCCCATCAGCGGCCATGGAACGTAACGGATCAGCCGTGTCAGGACCGCACAGAAAGTGGGCGTATGGTCCGACACGTCCGGTAGCGATATATCATCGTCCTGAAAAATTCACGCGTCCGTTGCTAGAGAAACACTTTAACAACCTGTGACATATCAGTTGACACTCCGATAACTCAACAGATACGGATCGCGCTGAAAGCCATGTTGTGACACAAATTCACTTTGGCGGGGTGAGCTAACGAGGGGATGCAGACATGACGGCCACTCGACGTAAATATTTCATTCAACTTTGGATGTTTATTAAAATGTGAAAGTTATGTTCAAAAAAATTATTTTTATAAGTGTAAACGTGAACTAAAACTACCTTGATAATAATTAAAAGTGACACTAACGTTAAGTAAGGGCACGGGATTGTTTTTATAATTGAAATTCTGACTATTTTTTATAAATGCGTCTTACTCCCCATTCAGGTTATAAGCCTATATACTAATTACACTAGTGGCTTAGTGATTAGGAATGTTTAATTAAGAGTAAGTGCACCCACATTTTCATCGAAGTAGAGTAGAAGATCATTTAGGAAAACACCCCTTAGTGCACCCGACGGGGATCAAACCCCGATCTAACCATCTTCGGCATTATGACTAATTAACTTGCTACTATAAATTTGTTATTTAGAGGAGATTCTTTCATGCTCCACGTCTTACTACCCACCCAGGATATCTTAATATTTACACTAATGGGAGTGGGGGGTTGAGGAAGGGAAAGTTTAAGGAATGTGTATTAGACACATAAGTGAGAATACAATAATACGTCCTTTCACACAGCCAGAGTTTGAACTCCAGCCTCTTTGTCAACGGAAAACCAGACAAGATGAGACTTTTGTATTTTTGGTGGAACCACCACTATAGATTTTAGCGTAGTTATAATAAATGTTAAATATTTCTATTTATTTTATTTATATTTATTTATAATTTTAGAAAAATGTTGATTAATGTCCTGAGGTACTGCTAAATAAAAGATGTTTAACAATAGTTAAAATTAAAAACATAAATGTATAATAAAATAAATGGATCAGATATATTAGAACCAAGAACAATTCACTGTTTAAATCATAAACACAATTTTGTAGTCGGTAATAAATAGGTAAATTGATTAAATTATTAATAAAGTTTAAAAAGTTATAGAAGAAATGTAAAATTTAATAAAAACGAAAACCTTAATCTTTAAAAGGTTTATGAAAATTTGAAATATAAATAAATTAAATATTATTGTCTGCTATTTTGTCCACGGTGCCTTCATGTACATTTCATTGATGAGAGATTTTTCGGAGATTCGTGACATCAATAACCTTTAAAAATGGAGTAGCGTGACGTAGCGTAGTATTTTTGGATGTCATTGATGTCTTTGGATAAACCTATCGGAAATGGGAGAGAAGAAAATCTGACGGCAGCCACTGTAATCTGAAAGTCAATAGCACCAGCCTGTGATAAATTTCAAATTTCTATTATTATTTTTTCAATTTAGATATAAAATCAAGAATATTTAATTCAGGTAGACTCATCTTAAAACAATAGCACAAGATTTGATAGTGTAGATGAAAACAAACAGACAATGGACAACAAGATAGCTGAAAAGAAAAAGATAACCTTCCGTACCAAGAACCAATTTCAACGTGTGGCCTTGTCAGTTGGCACCACTTGGGAAACCGTCAGGTGGTTGTTGCCCCATGTGAACGAAAGAATGTAACTAACGTGATTAGCCAAGCAGTCACTGAGCTTGCGACAGTCGCCAAGACGGGCAAATACGCCACAAATCGCCAATATTGGGCAACTTATGAGCGACTATTGTCGGGCCGGGAGACTAGGTTGCTTCGTGTGAAATCTCCAATCTACCTCTATGTTGATCAACAGAGCAATAGTCGGCCGACGATTGTTACCGGGAGACTATGTTGCTTCGTGTGAAACCTCCAATCTACCTCTATGTTAATAAACAGAGCAATAGTCGGCCAACGATTGTTGCTGGGAGACTAGGTTGCTTCGTGTGAAACATCCAATCTACCTCTATGTTGATCAACAGAGCAATAGTCGGCCGACGATTGTTGATGGGAGACTAGGTTGCTTCGTGTGAAACCTCCAATCTACCTCTATGTTGATCAACAGAGCAATAGTCGGCCGACGATTGTTGATGGAAGACTAGGTTGCTTCGTGTGAAACCTCCAATCTACCTCTATGTTAATCAACAGAGCAATAGTCGGCCAGCGATTGTTGCTGGGCGATAGTTATCTAGTGTGAAACGGCATTTAACTTCCCAGTGGCTAGCGCTCACTATAGAGACTCATTATAACTCCGTTACGTAATTTCTAAAACGATTAAAATACTTTTTTTAAAGATAATCTTAGGAGGTTTCTAAATATTTGTTTTCAATCTTGTCAGATATTGAGTTGAATGGTTTAACCTTACATCCATTTTTCACTCCGTTTGTCCTATTCCTGAATAGTTTGTCTGTAATGATGAGATGCGTTCACTAATATTGTGTGGGCACGACAGCCCCTTCTATTTGATGAACGTGGACGATGTGTCTCAGAAACATCCTGCTCTCTATTTTTATGTGTAAATTACAATATCCACTACGTGAGTAGAAATATAGCTTTGTGTGGTGGGAATGGTTTTTACGACAGTTTGGCTAACCACCCGTTAACCAGGGGATTGTTTGTTTGATTCCTTAAAATCCACCCTTACATATTAAGTCAACAACCTGAAGATTGGTTTGATGTGATTTATATCAATACGGAGCTGGTTAGTGCTGCCCCAACCATCTGGTAGAAATCCCATTTATCAGGGGCGTTTAGGGGTTGTGGTGTTTCTCCGTTACCTTTCAAAGAGAATTTCTGTGAGAGATCACGAAAGGCCCCACCAATTTTACTGGAAAGGTATTTTCACACTCTTTCCAGGGTTCTTTTACACGCCACAATAGACATGGGACCATTGGCTTAACTTTCCCTCCGAAGGAAGTTGTGTTTTGGATGTTTATTGTTCAATAGAAATCCATTGTCTCCACCTGGGTTTGAACCCACGATCATCGGGTGCTGTGGTGAGCACTTTACCCCAAGACCANCACCGAGGTCTACTTCCTTACACGAGATAATTTTTATTTCTATTAGTTAGTATTAATACTAAATTATACTAACATTAATGGGTTGCTTGTAGATTTTGTTGTCTGCGTTTAGCTACTTCTTAGGGCTAACCTCAAATTTACATTAACTGGGAAAATGAGGACGGTAGAATTTAGAGGATGTAAATTTCGAATTAGAGGGGAACGAGAGGGGAAAATAATTTAGAAAGAAAACAACAAATATGTACACTAATCTTGGATTCAAGCACCGACATCTCCATCACCAGAAACATATAAAAGTAGAGACTGAAATATTTGTTCACGTGTTTACAGTTGTGATTATTTTTATTTAAATAGTGAAAGTCAAATAAATAAAATATAAACAGTTTAAATAAAAATGAATTTAATTTTGTTAATAACTCCAGCATGGAAATGTTGTTGGTAATCTTATTTAAAATACGAATATAATTTAATCTTTTTTTAAAATGGTATCTTCTGTATGAAAGAGCATCCCTCTTTTCCACAAATATTAAAGTTATGAACAAATGGATTTATTTCATTCGAGTCAGGTCAGGATGTAGTTTTAATTATATCCAGGCCAGTTGGTGTGAAGAAGGGGAAGGGAAGGGGGGCGGGGGGGGGGGCTCAATGGCAGTCCCAGGGAAACAAAGAAGCCGGCTTTTGTTTGACTCGAAATAGAATTATCAACGCACAATGAAGAGAAGAACTCACAAGTAAAATAAAATAATAAAAATGTAGGGTGACACGACTGAAAATCTAATAAAACATGGGTGGATGAGTACCATACCCGGGAAATGAGACTCTCTTTGCTCGGATTAAAATAAAAATTGCTTTAATGTGGGTGCGGGAAAAGTCTTCATTGATTCATTCATTCATTCATTCGCTAATTCAAACGGACTATCAGAACAATTGCTACATTTTGAGAGACCTAATTGCATACGGAGTGAGCACGATACTTTTACAAATGGTTTTCGTTTACAAATGTCTACCGCTCATATTCACGCGATTGATAAGCCTTCCTGAATTAATTCTCCTATTCTCCTTTCTGCTCTTTCAAATTCTCACACTCTCCACCTCTCTTATTGTATAATTTGCGTGCTTATAAATGGGTCTATAAATATAGATGTGTACTGTACGTATATGAATGTAAACTATTATTTCGTTTATTGGAATCACGGTTATGTTAAATTCAAGTCTATCCTACAAACACTTTTGACTAATAAAAACTGTATTAATAACAACTGAAAATATCTGATTGAAATCATGTCCTGCAAAATACAGTATTGTACATTGACGATACAGTTGCTGTTAAAAGGTAGAATATGAAATATGTTAGTAGTTAAAAGTGTAGCGTGTCAACTGAACAATATGTAATGTACGTGCGCTTTAAGATTGGGCAAGCGATCTTTGATTTGTAAACAAGTATTTCTTTATAAAAAAAAATCTTATTGCTCGTTCTGTTAATAAATGTGTTAGTTCCATGGCATACTACATGTGTGTAATTGAATCCATGAAAGTGAAATATCCCAAAATTGCGTATCACTCAGAATTTTGTTCTTCCGGATTGTACCTAGTCCCGTAAAATTTGGATCAACTAGTTTCTAATGTATACCCTGAATTTGGTTGGAGGAACAGTTTGGGAATTTTCAACATATTTCTTTATGACCAACATTGATAACATTTTTCTATATTATTTGTATTATTTTATGGGTATTGATAACATGACTTGACGTATAAATCTATTAAATATGTTTTATTGACTTTAACACCAACCAAATACTGTTTCTCCTACCAAAATAAGGGCACAATTATTTATTTGTCTACATATGTATGTATGAATACACAAACCGTGTATTAACACGCCCACTTTGTTTATCCTGAAAGGTAGGCTAGATACTTTAAAGGAAATACGAAGAGCATTACTACTACTAGTAATTAGTAATTTATTCACACTTAGAAATTAACATAATATTTACATTGACAAGTTGAAGATATGAAATACATATAGATCGTGGTAGAAATTAAACAGACATTTTGTGATTATTGCGGTCAATAAAGCATTGAAGAAGCTTTCAGGACATTCTTTCTCAAATTATAATATATTTTTTCCCCAAATCGTTTTAAGTAGAGAAGCAAAAGGACTTCCATTGACTAATATTTTCAAATGTTTTGACTGGGTTTGTTTGATAAACAATTTGTTTACCCCCCCAAATTGAGTGAATAGCGATAATGAGTTAATAAATACTATCGTCCTCTGACAGACAGCATTCGGTCGTGGACTCAATGACAAATGGACGCCTCCCTCCCCCATAAAAAAGGTTAAGGATTTACGAAACAATAAATCCTGATAGACAACTTGTCGGCGCTATTTAAACACCTGGTGCGACGCGCTTGGCCGTAAAACATACACGTTCACGGTAATATTTCATTGCGATTAAAAAACAACCATTCATGTTGATCTGAGGGATAGAATGGGGGAGGTTTTGTAAACCTCCCGAAAATACTTGATGGACTAAACCATCTCTCTACTTGGGGATGTAAAGGTATTATGCGCCTTCCTGGTCTGAAATAACTAATTGAAACGGTGAGTTGTTAAAATTATGCAGTCTAATGCTATGCAAAATATATTTAAGTTTGTTTTTATTGGCGAATTAAACTGGACATTGTGGGATAATTTTGTTAATTAAATCTGATACCAAGGCAATTTTGAAGATCCAATTTGTACACCAATTTATTTGTCCAGTATTCATCTAGAATCCTTATTAACTTTGGTTTGTATACATACTAAATTCTGTACAATTTATAATTATTATCTATGAGTACATTTGACCCCAAGTTCAATACATTAATTTATTTCTGTGAATCACTTCTTAATTACCTTTCGGGCAATCCGCAGGTGTTCTCAAGGGGTAGCCGACATAACCAAATACAACCTAAGTCCAGCAGCCGGTGCGATGCGAGCCTGAAGGTGGTGCACACGTGACCGGCTTGCATCGCATCGCATCGCATTGCAATGGAAATTATCTCTCCGGGAAATTGTTCCTATCCGGTGCGAGCCGTAGCGAGCCAATTCCGCTAATTGTGCGATGTTTGAAAACTCATAGCCCAAACTGCACATATAGCTCGTTTGAACCAAGAATCATACAGAATCCTATAATTTACATTCGGAAAGCTAAACTAGTACCATTAAATTGTGTTCAAAGTTTCGGCGCACAGCGCTGGGAGAGGAAAACTGTTCAAACATGCGTGTACAACAAGTTGCATAGGAGTTAGGCGCACGGCACTACACATGTAATACTGGCAAGCCGTATTTGTGATGTAGGACCGTTAATGATGACCCTCAGAACGTATTCTCATTTTTAGATGGATTCGTGTGTTGTTCACTATTAATTGTGGTATGTTTTGCTGCCGTGATCCAAGATGTTGAGGTGTAGTGGCGTGCGCCTAGCTCCTATGCAATTTGTTGTACACGCATGCTCAAACAGCTTTGTTTTCCCAGCATTGTACGCAGGAACTTTATACACAATTTAATGGTGTTAACATCGGTTTCCGTATGTAAGTGTGTAGAGACTTTGTATTACTTTTGGTTCAAACAAGCTATATGTGCAGTGTGGGCTCTGAGTTTCCCAACAACCTGAAAATGAGAAAAACAGGGGAAAACCCCAACTATAATCGAGAATATTTTCCGAGATGGTGCGGAGCGATACAATCCAATGCTAGAGTGACCAGTGTGCACCAACTTTAAGGCGTTACTCTTTTGCAATAGACTGTAGCAGGGCTTTTCAACCTAGGAGTCACGAGCCCTCTGGGAGTCGCGTAAATAGTATTGGGAGTCGCAGAACATTTGAAAAAAATCATAAATACTTTGTCACTAATCTTATCCTTCATTTTCGACCACAGAGGTGACATTGCTTGTTGTGATTTTAGGCTGCACTGTTGTCTCAACATGACAGTGTCTCGGCTTGATTTTTCTGGCCAGGGAAATTAACAAAAGATTTGAAAGTACGTTCTATCGTGACTCATTCTTGACGGCTTGTACCTTTAAAGTGAGACAGAGATAGAAAGAAACACTAGCAGGTAGATTTCAAATCTCAATACTGACTAGTTGAGTTCCACAACAGTTCACCAACTCGTGTCACTAAATAGTTTCGCCTGGTGCCGAAGGCCTTATTAGCAGTTTGTGATCTACCATGTTCGGAGCTTTTGCTAGTTGTTCAGTGTTAAGTTGTTCAATGTTAAGTTGTTTAAGTTTAAGTTGTTCAGTGTTAAGTTGTTTAATGTTAAGTTTTTCAGTGATAGTTTTACAGTGTTCGGTTGTTAAGTTTTTCAATGTTGCTTACACAGTGTTAAGTTGTTTAGTTGTTCTCCTTATATCTCTGGCGTATAAAGATGTACTGGATGAGCAAATAATTAACTGTCACCAGTTATTGGCTGCCATCATTTCAAAGACAGTTACAATAAAATCGAAACTATCTTAACCATGGTTAAGTGGTTAAATTAGTCAAAGACTAAGACAGCATATAATACTAAAACTATATATCCTGCAGAACCGAAATAATCATGCACTAACAAGAATGTGCAGATATATAAAATTGAAGATATTTCTCATTCGCGGGAAAAAAAGAGGAAATACAATGAAACATTTTTGCAATATGGATTTACTTTTATTTCCACAAATATTGTAGACAGCCCTATCTGCTTGATTTGTAATGAAAGCTTGGCGAGTAAAAGTCTCAAACCTGCAAAATTATAAAGACATCTAAACAAAAAGTATGCTACCTATTACAATAAGCCTGTACAGTTTTTCAAAAGGTTATTAGAATCATCGGAAAAAAACACAATCTCTTGAAACTCATGTATTGGTCGGTAAAAAGTACTTAGGAGCATCTTATGAAGCCTCCTACTTAATTGCAAATGTCAACAGATCTGAATACTGTACTAAAAGATGTGGTTAAGTTTATTAATTTTATTAAATGTCGTGTCCTTAATAGTCGCCTCTTTGCGAATTTATATGATGAAATGGAATCCAATTTCAGAACACTTTTACTGCATAGAGAAGTGCGATGGCTATCAAAGGGACGAGCATTGAGATGGCTATTAGGGTTGAAAAAAATGAAATAAAACTTATCTCTGTCTGAAAATAACTGTGAATATGGCAATTTCTTTCACAATTAAAATTGGTTGTGCAAATTATGCTGTCAGGTTTATTTGAGAAACTCAACGAACTTAATATGTCTTTCCAAGGAGAGAGCACAAATATTTTTACACTGAAAGATAAAATTCAGGATTTCCAGAAAAAATAAAACATTTGGAAGAATTAAATTAGAAATGACTCATTTGAAATGTTTTCATATACAAAGGATTTTATTGTCTATAATATGCTTAGTTTTGACTTGAATAAGCAAATAATAATTAATCATTTGATATGCTTGGAAAACAATCAACAGAAATATTTTCTACCGAAGTTAGACATTAATCAATTAAATTGGATTCAAAGACCTTTTATCATGGAGATGGGAAATGTGAAGCATCGATCGTTGAAATCCCGAGAAGAATTTGTGGAACTTTCATGTATTTCAAAACTCAAATTAGAATTTTCAAGGAAAAACTTGAACAATTTTTGGCTTGGTATAAAAGCAGAATTTCCAATATTGTCGGAATTAGCGATGCCATTCGTTACCACCTATTGGTTCGAATTTGTATTTTCGACAATGACTGAAATTAAAACCTAATACCGCTCAAGTCTTAAGAACATCGAGATCGCTATGAGAGCAGCAGTGACAAATACTAAGCTACGATTCGAGTTATTGTCAGAATAAGCAATCACAGCCATCTAATTAATTAATGGTAAACATATTCTTATCCTTTGTCAGCCGTCAGTAAAACTTTCTTTGGTCTGTTCAAATTTAATATTACAAATTAATTGATATATATTTTTTTTATTTTGCATTTTTTTTACTTATACCTTGTATGCCAATATACTATACACACCAATTTTTAATATAGTAAATTATTTGAAGAAATTTACATTTTTGATATTTTAATATACCATTTTTTAGTCAACATAATTCTTTTATGATATAGCTATACTTATATTTAAGGTACTTTATGTTTTCCCTCAAACACGGTTTGCGCAAAACAGGGTTCCATCGAACGGGGTTCACGCAAAACAAGTACGCGCACAAACCGGTAAATAGACTATATACAGTGTTATTAGTTACTACCAATTGCATTTATGATATTGAGTGAAGGGTCTTGATAAAATGTGTCTAGTCCAAAGAAGTCGCAGATGAATATAGGTTGAGAAGCCTTGGACTAGACTGCCGATGAAGGGAAGATCTGGGTTGGAACCCCGGCCGGGGGTACGGAGGGTGGTTTTCTAAAAATAGTTTTCCATTCCCTCTACAAAAATGTGGATACAATTCCTCTAGATTTAGCCTTCCTCTTCCCCAATGTGTTATTGTAATTAGTACATATGCTTATAGACTAAACAGGTAGTAAGACGTAGGGGTGAAAAAACAACTATGGAGCAGACTTCGAGTGAAACCCGAAATTATTCTTTTTCGAAACAGGCCTAACCCCTATTTAATCATAAATGGATCACCATTTTATAATTTTACAATAAAATAGAGCTTATGGAGTAATATTTTTTTGCGCGAGGTATGTTTAATAATTTCTTAGAAAAGTGTACATGTGATGTGGATTATGCTAATCATTCACATCCAGACTTCCCTCAACCAGATGCGATCATGAAAAGGCGTCGTTTGAGGATATATCGGACTTTATTGTTCAACAATGTTTGGATGATGTGAGCCTAAGCACAGTAGGGGGGGGG
>CABFOV010003325.1:36399-59896 GCA_902141375.1 Timema poppense | reverse complement strand
CCGATTCTTAAATCCAATGATACGAGGTGTGGCTATTAAATAACCGGACTGATGCTGCTCCCAGCAAACTGCGAGCGTGCCGCGACATGTTTGAACATGACTGTGTCTGATGGTCCTTCCCCAACCCTGAGCTCGCTAGACAAGCCAGCAGGTCGGTAAGTTTGACTGTAGCAGTTGATTGAATTAGTCTACGCACTAGTGGCGCGTCGGAAAAATGTCAAGTGGTCAGACGGAGCAGCGGGTTAACCTCAAGTTTCTTTTTAAACTAGGTAAAACTGCCACAGAAGCTTATGCAATGTTGAAAGAAGTCTACGGGAGTGAATATTTATCCCGCACATAAGTTTTCGACTGGTTTAAACAGTTGAAAGAAGGGTGTGGAAGACCGAAGATGATCGGCGCCCAGGATGGTCCTCAACGTCAAAAACCGATGAAAATATTGAAAAAATTGGTAAATTAATCCGCGCTGATCATCGTATGAGAATCCGAGGGCTTGCTGAAATGACAGGAATCGACAAACATGCGGAAGGTTTGCGCAAAAATTGTGCAGAAACTCCTCACTCCCGAGCAAAAGGAATCAAGACAGAACATTTGTACTGACATCCTAAACAACATCGCCACTGATACAGATTTGTTAGACAAGGTGATTACTTGTGATGAATCGTGGTTTTTTACTTACAATCCCGAAACAAAGAGGCAGCCCATGTATTGGAAGAGTCCAAGCTCGCCAAGGTAAAAAAAATACCAGGATGAGCAAATCCAAATTCAAAGCAATGATGATTGTCTTTTTCGACATTCTTGGCATTGTCTACGTTCATTGGGTACCCGAGGGTCAGACGGTCAAACAACATTTCTACATCGAGGTTCTGACGGCCCTACGTGAGCGTGTGAGAAGACGAAGACCCGATTTGTGGAAGATCAAGTCCTGGATCCTTCACCAAGACAATGCACCAGCCCATTCTGCCTTGTCTGTGAAAGCGTTCCTCGCAAAATACGGCATCACCGTGTTGGAACATCCACCGTACTCGCCCGACCTTGCCCCCTGTGACTTTTTTCTACTTCCCAAGGTCAAGTCGGCGCTGAAGGGGATAAGATTTGAAAGGGTGGAAGCGGTTAAAGCAAAAGTGATGGAGGTTCTCAACCAGCTGACAGAAGAGGACTTCCAGCACTGCTTTCAACAATGGAAACATCTTATGGAGCGGTGTAGGGATCGCCTAGGGTAGTACATTGAAGGCGATAAAACTTCTGCTGTAATTGGTACGAATAAAAAGTGTTATGACTTCAGTCTGGTTATTTAGTAGCCATACCTCGTATATCTTGATACCAAGCCTGGTCATCATATCACTTAAACGTTAATGTTGTCGTCAGGTTGGGTCGTTGATGGATATACTGTCTAAAAAAAAGGGCCAAGATTATAAAGCTCATTCGAATGGCAACTCCCGGGTGGGAATTTAACGACCACATTCTTAACTGACTGATTGATGATATCATACCTATAAGCTAACTTAAATTTAGAACAGACACAACGCCCAATCCCCTGGCCGTTAATTCATCACTGTTAAAGAGGAAATCCACATTTCACTAATGATAACTCTTTCGGCCACGCCAGGAATCAAACCTGTGGCCCTTATCTCACTAGACAGACACGTTACTGACTGAGCTAAGGCTTGAACCTCTGCGTGTGGATATCGATGCAATTTAAGAACTGTTGTCATTCGAACGAGCTTTATAATATTGGCCTTAAGGGCCGTATTTATAGTCTATTATCGGGAGAAGACCGATCTCCAAGTGAACAAATAACAAGTCTAGTGACCTAACCCGCTTCGCTGGCCGCGTGGTCTAACGCGCTACTCACATTAGACTAGACTGCCGATTACTGAGAGATCGAGGTTAGAATCTTGGTTAGGTCTACTGAGGGTGGTTTTCCTTAAATAGTTTCCCACTCTCCTGCGGGTAGATTACCTCTAAAAGTCTTCCTCCCTCATTTCTACCCCATTAGAGTAATTATAATATATGCGTACAACCTGAAAAGTAGTAAGACGCGGTGATAAGAAAAAAAAGTATAGCTCATTTGCGGCGGGAGTGTATTTAAGTGACAGCTAGCAGAAGGTTCTTAATTTCAAATATTGGCCGAATGTCACTAATGTAAACCTATTCGGAAATAATTTTTATTTGATTAATAATACTATATTACCAATAAAAAGTTTAATCAAACGATTACAATAGTACTTTCAACCAATGTTTGGAATCAAGAATGTTCTGCGGACACTTATCAACCCTCCCACCGTAGATGGACTATAGTTCAGGTCGATTGTGTTGTTGTAAATGAAGGGTTAGTACGTGCTGGAAACAGGGAAAATCTGGAAGTGTCGGAAGGTTTTGCGGGACAGGGCAAAGTCAGGGACATTAAAAAAAATCCCTGAAAAATATATTTATTTTTTCCAATAATTATTACAAATACAATATAGAAGAACCTCACCCAGTGTAAATTATCAGTTTTATCAACATTCATCTTTATTTTGTGAAGAGCATGGTCTTTAATAATTCCTGTATCAAGAATTTAGAAATGAGTGAGAAGAGTGAGCTATTACATATAAAATACTGGGAAAATGCATTTTTTATTATTATTATTAACAATGCGTCTTACTACCCGTTCGGGTTATACGCACTTACGCTAATGTGTAATGGTAGGGTGATTGTGAGATGAAATGGAAGACCTACAGTTTAACGTGGGATCCGAACCACGGTGGAGGCCTGGCATTCCACTCATTCACAAGTTGTGATTAATACACGTCTTGTCAGAGGTGAAGGAAGGGTTTGGCAATCAGATAAATCCGTGCCGGGACCGAGGATTGAACCCCGGAACCCCTGCATAGAAGTCCGACACTTTACCCCTAGACCACCAGGTCACCCAAAAATGCATTTGTTTTTGCTTTGGTAAACCTGGAAAGGTCGGGGAACTTCAAAACTAGGATATGAGTATCAAACCTATCAAAATGCTGGCTGTCCCATGAACACGCAGCAAGTGCATCACATTATACACACTTTACGCTCCATTTTCAACATGTCGACCGTGGCGGTCTTAGGGTAAAGTGCTCGCATCAGGATATGATGCTCGTGGGATCAAACCCATCTGGGGTCGATGGATTTTTCTTGAGCGATAGGAATCCTTACCACAACCTCCGTCGGAAGTAAAGTAAGGACGTCGGTCCCACCTATATTGTGTCATGTAAAAGAACCCTTGAAAGTATGTCACAGTATCTATCCCGGCAAAATTGGTGGACAATTTCGCTCTTGCTCACAGAAATTCTCTTGGGCTGATATCATTATTATCGGTTCAGAAAGTGCACGTTATATACCTAATATAAATATCCAACATCTCAACACTGACCATTCACTGGTTTTATAGGGTGATGCTGAAGAACATGAGACGTGTTGCAGACGTTTAGAAAAACCTAATTATTTAAAAAGTGGTTTGATATATTTTTTAATATTGTTTTTAAACAAAATGTATCTGGAAATTATCAGCAGGTTTCTGACGATTTAAAATATTAATTCAATATCTAATAAAGTCATATTTTTTTAGGGTCACAACAAAACATTTTAATATATTGTGGCATTGTTTTATAGTGTTATATATAAGTTATCACACCTTTTTTAAACAGTGTAAATTTGAAATGTAAACTTTTTATAGGTTCAGAGCTTTCACCTACAGTTTGACGGAAACCTTATTAAAAGATATGAAATCCTATAATCAATTATCCGGGATTTCTAAACGTCTGCAAAGCTTCTCATTGCTCTACTATACAGACTCTATTTGATCACCTGACTCTATCCGCTCCGGTGTTCTCCTGAGTTTATCGCGCCATTGCTCTACCTAAGCTATCCCGGTTCGTCCTGTGATTAAGGTCATATGTATTTTTGTTTACTATTATTATTCTCATCTTGGATTAAAATTAAATTTTGCCTTCGATCTAATAAAAAGACAGGAATCAACGAGTCTTAGTGCCCATTCGGATAATATGCATACATTAATTACACTGATTGACTAGGGATGAGGAAGATAAGAATTTTAGAGGAAATGTATCCACACCTGCATGGAAGGGAGTGGAAAACAACTTAGGAAGAAACCTCCTCAATAGATCCGATCGAGATTCGAACCCTGATCTACCCTGTCACTGACAAGCCAGTCAGACAGAACAAGAGTGACGTAAAATACCATGTGATCACGGATAAGGGCTTATAGAATTTAAAAACTATTTCATATAAAATCATATGGTACAAAATTTACCATTTGTCAGACACAAAGCTGACCTGCTAAACAGACGTAAAAGTTATTTAATATTCTTCATCTCCCTAGTTCATTCTAACAACCAACCCTCTTGTGACATATGTTTCAAAACTTGCCTTTCAAAGTTTGAAATAACATTGCATTTTTATTTTTAAAAGTTTATTTTTCAGAAGTTCACCGTAAGAAGCGTGAGATGTAAGTAAAGGAACCGCAGAGGGAAAAGTGCCAAGTTTATCTTGAGCTTTGAAGCTGGTAAATATATAAAATATTATAAAAGGAGCTAGGTCTTACCAAAATGACTTAAAACAACAGTTCAGTCTTAACCAGAAGTTTTGACAAATCGGGGGTTGTATACTAATGTTGGTGCTTAAATTCTTGTGTATGACTTAGCAAACATAGAATATTTAAACTTGTAACGTGTTCACTTCGTGAAGAGAATTTTTTTTAGTGTTCTCTTTTTCTTTGAGGCGACGAATAAAAATATATAAAAATGTTGTTACGAAAACTAAACGTCAAGATCGTCTAATCCTGTTAGCCGATTACGACAAGGTCGTGGGTAGTCTTCCGTACGGTGTACTAGGTTGTTATTTTCAAAATCGTTTCCTCACTCTTCTTGCACACAAATTCGGGTTCATTTTCTTTAAATTTTACCTTTCTAAACCCTAATAGAATGATTTTATTAAATGTGGATATCCCAGGTAGGAAGCGTTGCAAAAGTAACATTAATTGTAACTTTGAATTCTAATAGGATATTTTAAAATCAAACTGCACATATATTTTATTTTACTAATAGTAAATTAAACTTTTATAGTTAGAGTTATTAATTTAAGCAAATCATCTCAAGCTTGCTCTACTCTTAAGCTATATGCATAGTTTTGTATAGTAGTATTTTGTCCCGCCATGTCATAGTTTTCAAAATTCTTTCTCCAGGTTAATGCTGGAACATTTCTTTGAAATTGTCTCGCACCATTCTGCAACCTTATATTAGCTAGTTTAGGCTTCGGATGGTTTAAACATATATTGATATTAATATTTAAAAATATGTATTTATATATGATAGCTTGAAAAAATAAAATTACTATCTTAGCTTCTTTTTGTGAGCATGTAAGTATCCAAAGTTGAAGAATACATTTAAGCTAATACTTCATTTTCTAAGCTAGGAGTTATTATACTTTAAAGGCTTCTGACCAAAAGTTATTATATTTATAAATCGACTCTGCTCTGCCTGATCAGTGATTTATTTGTTAAATTTACTGTATGAAGTGGATTTAAACTTATCTCTAAATCTGCTTCGGTGGCCGCATGGTCAAAGGCGCCACTCTATCAACAGTCGAGACTGCCGATGAAAGGGAGATCGAGTTTTGAATCCTAGTCGGGTGTACTGAGGGTGGTTTTTCCCTAAATAGTTCTCCACTCTGCCCACACGCAAATGTGAGTAAATTACCTCTAAATTCAAGCTTCCTCATAGATTATTTACTAGCGTAATTAGTACATATGCGTATAACCTGAACCGGTAGTAAGACGTGATACTAAACATATGTAAAAACATAATCTGTAAACTTTTTGGACACTATAAGGCCCGCTTTACATTGCGTTAATATTAAAAGAAAATTCTAAATAATGTACTAGTAGAGTTGTGTGAAAGTAAACTTTTATTTACTAATTTGTACTTTACTGTAACTGATATTGAGTACAGGTCCCTTAACGTAAACAAACTTCTACCAAATTAGTTTCAATTACGCTACTAGTCTCAAACTAGGAACTCTCATATGGACAGTCAAAAGCTACTAACATTTACATTTCTTCCCATCTCCTCAAATATATAGTAAAATTTTTAGAAAACACAAACTTTTTGTGAGGTCAACATTATTATCATTTGACTACAATATCGGTATTATTTTATAGGTAAGCCTATTGTTGATATTGTAATGATACTGTTTTGGACCCCTCTCATATATTCCAAAAGTCATGGATGAAGTGTACTTTTCCTTAAAGAACTGTATGTAAAGTTTCCTTTTAATAATTCATCCATGATGAATCACGTTTTTTCAGAAGTAATTTCAATGTGTTGCTCTTTAAAACTGTTATTCTTTAAAAGACCAACTCCGTTGTATTTAAAATAAATCATATGACATGTTGGCTCCCCTTACCCAATAAGAAGCTAGCCTTCACAACATCAGGTTCCATTAGTTAGTTTTAACACCGGTGCCAAGGGGTCCAAGAAGCAAGGGGTAGGTCATATATAAGCAGCTTGTGCGTATGAATCCACACAATACACAGAAAATAGTTATCTTGA
Source organism: Timema poppense (assembly GCA_902141375.1). Taxonomy (NCBI): domain Eukaryota; kingdom Metazoa; phylum Arthropoda; class Insecta; order Phasmatodea; family Timematidae; genus Timema; species Timema poppense. The sequence continues at coordinate 53,312 of CABFOV010003325.1, read as the reverse complement.
CACAAAAAAATAGTATTATCACACAAAAACTGTATCACTTTATATCAAATCTACAGTAACGAAAGTATACTCATATAAATAAATCGTGTGCAACATTAAAAGTCTTAGTCATTTCATAAGAATAAGAATTGCATATAATCAGATCACATAACCGTGTACAAGTGCGGATTAAGACATACACGCGTCATCATGATAAAACCCGGTATCGTTATACTTACCACTCACCGTGAGGCATACACGGGGCCACATCCGTATCATCATCAGTATAAAACCCGGTATCACTATAATAGAAACCCAATAGACGGGATCATATCATTATAGTTGGTGCCCAATCGCGGGGCAAATATAATAAAATCCGATATCATTATAATATTTAGGCCAATAAAATTGACAGCTGCAGATCAAAAGACTTTACCTATAAATATGAGTAAGCAGATATAGTAACTTTTCTGGCTCTCAGATGTAGTTGTTTAAAAGTTGGACTGGGTCTGTTCTTTTATATTGTGTCCTAAGTAGTTTTTTTTGTGTGTTTCAGGTAAGTGTGTCACCTGATGAATATAGGCGTGCTGATGTGTTGGTTTTGGTAAGTCCTGTCACCTGCAATACTGGAGCCCTGTGTTATATTGGCGCTTAGCAAAATAATTTCATTTGGAAGAGCCTTTTTTACAAATGCGTGGGAGTACGCAAAATATGCATTATACTATTTACAATGGAGGTATGTGGGATTTAAAATTTCCTACTATTTATCGTCAATAATAGGCTATGTCAATTCAATTATAAACATAGTGATAAATCACTTTATACTTATCGTAATTTTATCTCTCAAAATTTTATAGTTAGATTAATTGATTATTTAAAAACATGTATATATATATATATATATATAATCATGTCTATGTCTTTTCTGATTACTTTATAATAAAATGTACCCGCCTCGGTGGCGTAGTTGGCTAACGCGCTTGTCGTGTTGAGCTCGACTGCTGAGGACGGGGAGATCGAGGTTCGAATCTCGGTCGGGTGAACTGGGGGAGGTTTTTCCTAAATGGTTTTCCACTCTCCCTCCACGCAAATGCGGGTTCACTTCCTCTAATACAACCTTCCCAATTCCTAATCCGTTAGAGTAATTAGTACTTAAAAAGCGTATAACCCGAACGGGTAGTAAGACGCGGTGCTAATATATATATATATATAAAATAAAATGTGTATGTGTGTGTATGCTATTTTGAGCTTAAATATTCTTTTTCAATGTAACTTAGCTTATTGAAAGTTCCATCATATTTACTATGCATAAATGAAGACTAGTCTCGTTTAACTTATGAATTTTTAGTTGAAACCTTCACGCTTGACTTCAAGAAGTTTCCAACGTTTTCCGGTTAAGACAACACTCTTGGATCGTTTGTGATATAGCCATTTACCACTGTATAAGTTTGATTACGACCAAGGTTCACGTTGTATGGGCAGTTTAATAGTTATGTATAGTTCAATAAAAAAGGTTTTCCAACAAACATCTACTAGGAAATTCAACTTTATCACTGGTGTAGCAGCCTTTCAATAGTCACTAGGATCTAAATTCGGATGCCAAGCCATCCCTACTAGCAATTTTTTTTTTCTACGCAAAATTAGTCTAGCCTTAAAGTTAGTAATTCAGTTCGTCTTTATGCTCTGTTCAGCCTAAATATTACTCCAGCTACGTTCGTATTTAAAATACTTTTTTTATCTGTTAATTTATTCTTATAATCAGCCGTCTAACGTTTTCTTTATAGTCTAACTTTGAAAATATTGCCCTTCCGTTACTGTACCAATACCAGCCGATACGTAATTTTTTTATTTTAGATTTGTGTTTGATTTTAAGAAATAGCGTCTAAAATGCTTATAAGATAGAGGCAATTTTTTCCAAAGCCATATATTAATATATTTTACCATTCTAATGAGATGGATGTGCTCATTAGGTAAACGAATTAAATATTATAGTTAAAAAGGATATATTTATTTTCTAAACTGGTGAATACATTTATTTGTAATATCTTAAAACTTTTTTTTTAAAGGCTAACTAATGGTTTCACTATTATACGGTTTGGTAATTAACTAAGTAAATTTATCAGTTTAAAATAAATTGCATTCTTATGGGCATCTTTGTGCTAGTAACTATTTACATTAAATAAATAATAACACTTATACATATTAATTCAATTGATATTTTTAGATTAAAAAAATAAAGGCAATAAAATGTTTATATATATTCTGAGGTACATTATTTTAATTTCATTTTAATATAGTCCTAAACTGTTTAAGTGATATATATATATATTTTTTTCTCTTCTCATGTATTAATGTTTCAAAGTATTTTTAATAAAATATTTAAGTACTTTGATCCTTAACTTTTCGTGATGACTACCTCAACTTAATAATATACAATTACATCCATTAATATATTCAAAGTTTTTTTTCCCTCTTGTAATCCTTTAGACGTTATTATGTATTTCCTGAGCACTTAATATACCTTCCCGGTTAACGAAGTTATTCCCCGTTTTAGAAGGCAAATAGTGACGGATAAATTCAAATTTTGTATCGGAAGAAGTTGTAGCGGTGGCAGCTTTCGTTCCCAATCTGTTTGAGCTCGACCTTTTAGCTGGGAAGGGAAGACGCTTCTTAATGGCTACGCTGCTTTTCACAACAAAAAATACTTTCCTCTTATTCACTTTAAATCTTTAACCCCGTCGATGACGATATAATTTATTCCTTCCTTCGACTTTTTTTTTCTCCTTCCTGCATCTTCGTAGCTCTCCGTTACTCTTAACGCTCTCTCTCCCTCTCTGTCTCTCTCCTTTTCTCTCTCTCTCCTCCCCTCTCTCCTACTCTCGCTTCCTCTATCTATCTTACTCTCCCACTTCCTCCCATCCACCAACCCCATGTGCCTGTGTCGCCTACAGCGATGCATTCCCTTTTGAAGTCAAAATAAAGTTTACGTTTTTTAATTTATTAGTCTTAGAAATAATTGGGTTAATAAAGTTAGTTCTAACATCTGCATTTCAGATTCAGGGCGAGACCGAATTGCAAAGCATCCCGATCCAAGCTATCTATTACTTACCAATACTAATTCCGTTATACGGAGTGTCCCATAAACCACCAAGTTTTAAAAATACTATCCTAATTGTATAGGGTATCATTTTGAAATTGGGATTATGAATATATAATTCAAAAAAGATAAAAGTTTTTTAATTGACCGTAATTATAGGTTTTTGTATTTTTTAAGCTGCGGTAAATGCGGATCTCACTAGGCTGCAAGAGTGTTTATCGCCACCTTATCTTTTATGCACCGCGTATTACTATCCATTCGGGCTACCCTTATATTTAAAAAAGTGGGGCAAGGACGAGGAAACTAAAATATAGAAGGAATGTAACCGCATTAACGTAGAGAGAACTTGGAAAACTATTTGGGGGGAGGGGGGGGAGGAAGACTTGACCTAAATTATAGCCCCGATCTCCCCGTCACTGGCAATTTAGTTTAGTTCGAGAAATATGTCTTAGACCATGCGACCCCCGATTTGAATGTCACCTGTTTTTATTGGCCTTCTGTAACTAGAGATAAAAATGATCCAATGAATTTTAAATTCGGCCTACTAAGAAGGTGGAGTGGCTTGGTTGGGGCAGAAGGTACTTAGAGATAAATATACCCTATCTACGGTTGGAGAGATGGTGGCAGCTAGAAGAAAGTTCTCGCAAACATTGGCTGTAAGTAACTAATGCCAACTTATTCGGAAATATTTATTATTTGCTTAGTTGTACTATATTATCCATAAAGCCATCACACCGTTTTGGGTTACGATTGGGAAGCGGGAGTTGGGAATCTATTGGCAAATACTTAATCCAAACAAATTATGAACGAGAATTTTTTATCCTCCTTATTTTTATTCGCTTATCTTTATTTGATAGTATTTTAGTCTTCTTGATGACATGTTTCGCCGTTATTTTTACATGTTTATATAGGTTTTCCTCAGACCTGAAGATGGTGTAACATCAATACTAAACACAGAAATATGTCAAGAAGACTAAGATACTATCGATTAAGGAAAAGGGAATAAACATAAAATATATAAGATTTTTTCATTTATGACTCCTTACCAAATCAAATATGAACATTAATACAAACAAATAGTAGGAATAGAAAAATGTCATTTACCGGGAAAATTTTCAGATCATAGAATCCCTGGGGAAATATATTTATTCGTTTAGGCATTGATTATATAATATTTTAGTATTAACACATATAGTCCAGCGGACCCGACGCTAGTGACACACTCAATCACTCAGCGCTGTCGTAAGTGTGAGAAAAGAATAGGAATATCTGCCATTGCTTTGTTATAACTCATCTGATTATGTTTTTGGTGTTTACGTCCTTTAAAAAATAACACTTGGATTATCTCAATTGTAGGTTTCTTTGTTCCATTTAAATAGCTATTTAACAGAATAATTTAAAATGTTCCGTTTTGGAATAAATCAAGGGACATTTCCCATCTCTCATTTTTAACTGTGATGATTGAAACTCTAGAATGAAGAATTCTTAGCATTTAACTTTTCCATATCAGGGCAGGTATGGTTCGGACAGTTCTTTGTAGATGGGTCGAGAGACATGACACGTGGTTCGTGACCTAATTTAACGTTTCTCTAATTGTGCTCCCTGGGGCTCTTCGGCACAGCAATAGTGTTAACTCAGGTTCCATGAGGCAGTTTTAGAATATACTTTAATTGTTTTCCACACTGTAGAATAGCATCAGTAATTAGGATTGCCAATTTTTTCCAAATCTTAGTAAAGGGCATTTGCCAAAGGCCCAACCAGAATATGTGATGTTTTCAGTTTTTGTTCTACGTTTAAAATTTAACTGTCGCTATTGAATGTTCATAATATTAGTGTTAACATTTTTATGAAGGTTCCAACGTGTATTTTTTCTAATATAAAGGCTCCTTTGGTTTAAAATGTTTGGGAATCCCTGCCATAGTGAATTCATGATCACGATTCTAATGTCTTCTTTCTCAGGAATGGACAGAACTTGAAAATTATCTCTTCTCAGCAACATCTGATGAACAGTCGCGTCAACGGATTGCGCAAGTGTTTACCACCGTGCTCCAATACTTAGTTTTTGGTGAAAATGCTTCAATCGCAGTACTAGCTTTTACTTCCATTCGCAACTTAATTTTTTTTCCCCAAAAATAAATAATATGTTTCTCCAGTATAGTTTAATAGCTTTCTTCACATGGGTATATCAACAATCCCGACATCCCCGTAAATACGACCCGGAACGGTGTGATAGAGAAATTGAGATTTGAATGCAGACTGGATGTACTAGACCTAGGGTCAGTTTCATAGTCAAATTTAGTACGCCTCAAGTGCAGCGCTACACTAAGTTCATGACGACACCTACCTAAACTCGAATGGAATGGGCCATTCTCGCATAGGAAACTGGCCCATCCCATTCGAATTTAGGTAGGTGTCGTCATGTACTTAGTGTAGCGCCGCACTTGAGGCGTACTAAATTTGACTATGAAACTGGCCCTAAGAGGGGCTTTTCCTAAACGGTTTCTCACTCTACCTCCACACTAATGAAGGTACATTTAATCTAACCTTTACATGCTTCGCACCTACTCCATTATAAAAGCTAAAAGTGATCTGACACCTTCAGTCGGTAGCGTGTTTGTTTACTGAACTAACAGTCACACGTTCGATTCCCGGCATGGCCGAAAATGTTATCATTGGTGGGGGAGATATGGATCTACCCTTTTTACAGTGATGAGTTAACAGAATGGGTCTGAGTGTTAGGGCTTTTCCTAGAATAAGTTAGTTTGTAAGTCGTGTGCTGATATGATCAATAGATTCGTCGTGTACATGTTAAATACCTCTAATAATAATAATAATAATAATAATAATAATAATAATAATAATAATAATTTTAAAAAGTTACACAACCCGGATCGGTTTTGTAAAACGCGTTCAAATAAACCTTTTCAAACTTAATTTTTTTATTATCCTCTAATAATATGTGGGTGATAAAAAACACTCGTTAAAAAAATTCAAAACTGAATCAAACATCGAACGGAAACCTATATTTATAAATCTGGTTTTTAGTGACTTAGGCTATATTTTTATTTTTTCAACCATTTTTAATTTAATTGTCGGTAACCTGGCGGTCTAGGGGTAAGGTATCAGACTTCTATGCTGGCGGCCGGGGTTCAATCCTCGGTCCCGGAAAAGATTTATCTGATTACCAAACCCTTCCTTCACCTCTGACAAGACATCTTGTAAATGTGGGGAATGCGAGGCCTCCACCTTGGTTCGGATTCCACGTTAAACTGTAGGTCCTTCATTTCATTTCATCTCACAATCACCCTACCATTTCACATTAGCGTAAGTGCGTATAACCCGAACGTGTAGTAAGACGCGGTGCTAATAATAATAATTTAATTTAATTTATTTGAGGTATTTAACGTGCACTTTCTGACCCGATTGATTGATTATATCATCACACGACTTATAAACTATCGTACATCTAGAACAGGCCGTTTATTCATCACTGTGAAAGGGTAACTCCTTCATTTCACCAATGATAACATATTCAACCATGCCAGGAAACGAACCCGGGAACCTTACTTAACTCAGTAGAGGGCCACGCTACCGACTGAGTTAAGATGTCGGCACTTTATAAAGTATTGTGTAAACTTGACCTGTACTTACCAATGTGTATCTCTCTTCCTCTTGGCTACCGCACTGTGTTTATGGCGGTGTACATTATCCAGCTGTCAGACGCACGCCTCGCCCACATTCCGCACACCGGCGTCTCGCGTGGACTACCCCCCCATTATGGGGAGTGCTACACGCCTTTCTCTAGCTTTTAGACGCATCCTCCTCTACCTAAATTGTTTTTAACCGAATTGTTTATTACCAATAGCAAAACAGAGTCGATGTTCACAAGTTCCAAGACGACTCCACCCGGGTGTATTCAAATTTCGGTAGAAACTTGCCAAACATTCTCATTTAGATGCAGGTTAAAAATTTACAACCTGGAAACGAGAATTGAACCCAGGAGCTTTGAATTTGGAATCTTTCTAGACCATCCCTTGTAATCTGTTTTTTTTTAGCCCTTGATCTTACCACCCGATCGGGTGATAGGCATATGTGCTGATTACTCTGTTTTAAGGATGAGCGAGGTTGAATATAAAGGACGTATGCCCCCCGGGACGGAAGGGTGGAAAACCATTTGGGGGTGGGGGACTCTGTACACCCGACCGGGATTCGAACACCAGTCTTCTCCGTCATCTGCCGTGTAGTATGTTGCGAAAGTGATGCCTTTGACCATTCGGCCACATAATCGTTGCATCACTTATATTTAGTTTAATAAATCTGGTAAATAGGGATTTATCTTTGTTTCTTTCGAGTGACTAATTCATTGCCAACGTTATAATTGTTAAAAACTCGTACCTTGACGAGACCTCATTTCATAAGATACACTTATGCGTCCCACGGCTGTGATTGTTAAGTTATTTTATTTATAATGTCAGCTTTTGAGCATTTTTGGATTAAATTAGAAATATAAATATTGAACACTTTAAAAAAAATTATACAGGCAACAATTTTTAAGATGATTAATTATATTTTTATAATTTAAAAACTCTAGGCATCAAGATAACCATTGGAAACCCATTAGCTTATCTTAGTTAATCATACGAATAATTAATAAATTGTGTTCATATATGAATGTTGAACGCTTATTTCTGCAATGCAGTAAACAAATAAGACTAACGATGGCAAGAAGATCGTGGTTTGATCCCTGTCGTGTTTACTAAGGGTGTTTTTCCCCTAAATGGTTTCTCACTCTTCCCCCACGAAAAGTTGGTTCACATCCTCTAAATTTAACCTTCTTCATTCTTAACCCATTATCTTAATTAGTACATAGGTGTATAGCCCGCGTGGGTAGTAAGATGTGGTACTAAATAAGTTAACTGTAGAATTAAAGGTTATAGTGTATTATAATTTAAATATTTCTTCAATAAATATATAATTTAGTCACGTTTGTCACGGTTTGCTGTGACCCCTAGAATATTTTTTGTCGACCCCTCCGGGGGACCCACAGTTTAAGAACGCGTGCTCTAGGGCACAATCTCGCTCCTGATGACGCGCAGCCACCTGTGTCATGAAGTGAGACGATGCTAGTCAGTATCTCATTACCTGGGCGACTAAACACTGAATTAAGCTCACGGAGTGAAGGCTGAAAGGGAGGTTGCCAAGGAAAACAATCTTGATTAGAAGACACTAGAGCCCAGACTTTCCATCTCGGTTCTCGTTTTCTCGACACTGTGCCATGACAAAATTTGATATTTATAATACAATTATGAAACTGAATTACTCATAAAAAACATGGGTTTTGATTAAAAAAGCGATCAAAAATGACCTACAAAATGACATGGATAATTCCCCCCCCCCCCAAAAAAAAGGGCTTCATTCCAAATAATGATCTTATAAAATATGAACAAAAACTCATAATTAATGCACAAGACTAAATCAAACACGCACGATACAATTATTTCAAACAAAAAATACATATGTGATGAAAAATCTATAACAACTAAATTCTCGCGTATTGCTAAATATAATAATTAAATACAAATAAATATATGTTCCATTAGTAATACGTAGCTGTCCCCTCCCAACCCAACACTCTCCAGCCTAGTTGCAGTGTCTCACAACTAAACAAGCAAAGAGGATACAAAATTAACTACTATATTATAATATAATTCCAGCAACTGTGTGATTAAAAATGTGTACATTTTTAAATATTTTTAATAGGCCCATTAAAAAATATATTTATTCTACATTAATGCCTTAAAATGACTCAAAAACTACTTAAAAATGGGGGAAAAAATGACCTATTAAATATAAATTTCTACAACCGGGGGATCATGAACATAGTTCATGTACTTATCAACATTGGATGTGATAAAAAAAAAAGTTACATGATTTGTCAACAAAATCCGGGCTCTTCTCATAAAGGATTGGAATAATGCTATGTATATTTAATAAAACATTTTAAAAACCAATTAAACGTTTATTTTATAATTATTTATTTATCTTCGTATCTTGTTACCCGTTCGGTTTATACGCTTAAGTACTAATTACGTTAATGGTGCTGGGGATTAGGAAGGTTGAATTTAGAGGACGTGAACCCGAATTTGCGTGGAGGGAGAGTGTAAAACCATTTAGGAAACCACCACCCAGTTCACCCGGTCGAAGTTCGAACCTCGATCTACCCGTCTTTGGCAGCTTAGCTCAACACGAACCTAGTGCGTTAGCTAACTACGTCACTGAAACGGGTAATCAAACAGTTAAATTTAAAGGATGTTTCGAGAATCTCGTTCGATAATAGAGTTGATAAAGCACTTGTAAAACAGGCGATAACTTGAAAAGTCGGGCCATTTGGTTGAGGCAGGAAAATGTTAGGGAGACTTCAGATATGTTTTAAAGGCTTATTGGAATTTTCAGATATTTTTTATAATAATTTTAAAAATAGAAGTAGAAGAGCATAATAAATATTATTTTTATATGCAATTCATATAATTTTGCGAAGAGCACGGACATATTTGTCTTTAATAATTATTCTTGTCAGAAATTTATAAGCAAGTGGAGTACTATAAATAACGCTATTTTTATTTATGGATTTGTTTATTAAATACTTTTTTTTACCAGTGCGTCTTACTAACCGCCAGGGTTATTACGATTATATACTATTGGCGAGAAAATTTAAATTTAGAGAATGTGTACCAGCATTTGCGTGGAAGTAGAATGGAAAGCCATTTAGGGAAAACCACTTTCAAAATACACCCGACCGGAATTGGAACCTTAGTATCCCCGTCATCGGCACTGCAGTATTATTGTGAAAGTGACGCCGTAAGAACAATTGGCCACCGAAGCGGGTATTTAAATACTTGGCGAAATGCATATTTTTTGGTCTGCAAAACATGAAAAAGTTGGGAAATTCTAAAACATAGAAACATAACTTAAAAGTGGTCAAGTGCCACGATAGAATCTACGATTTTATTGACGAGCTTCGTCGTAATCGGATAGTTCTTGTCAAGTCGTGCAAGACTGAGAACAGGTATTTAATAGTGAATGAAATAGGAAGAGGTAATTTAAACATGTTTTATTATATATTTAAAACATATTCTACCTAAAATATATAACCCTATCACAGGGGTGGAAGAAAATAGGCCTGCCCACGCGAGTACGTAAGTTGCTATAAAAATAAAGTGCAATTGAAGTTTATCACTGAAATAACATCAGTTGTAGCTTTCATGGATTTTCCCCACGCAAGTCAAAACTTTCTCTTTCTCGGCTAAAAATATTAATTTTACTCTAGTAGATTACTTTTCCAAGAAACTTCGTGGGCCGGAAAAAAGAAAGAAAAAAGAATCTTGGGTTGCCAGTTAGAAGCCTCTGTTATATATAAATATATATATTTATATATTTCAACGTCACTTTATAAGCCTTATAATATTGTACTGATGCGCGTGAAAAAAAAAAATTTCAAATTAATTTTTAATAAAAATGAATGGGAAATGCTCATCAACTGAAGCGCGCCATTTCCACAAGAACTTCCCAAGATTACAAACGCTCTCTATATCCTTGTGTGTATAAATAGTTTTCTCGCTAGGTGCGCGCATAATAATTCCTTTAATGTTCTTCATACATCCTTGTAAATTAGGAACCCATTTGAATCCTTGGAAGCTAATTTTATGCTTCGTCTCACCTTGATTGCAGTCTAGGAGTTTCTTGGTTTCTTTTCGTTCCAGTAATACACGACTTGCTAGTGAATTGGTTGTATGACTCGCATTGAGGAAATTAACCTCTTTTGCGCATCTAATTTCCGCGCCTTGGTAGAGCGATGGATGCCTAGAAGAGCAATAAAGAGGAAATATTCCCCCCCTAATTAACAGGAGGTAGAAAACCTGGTCCCTGTCGCCCCAAGTAGTGGTTCACTTTATGAGAAAGCGTTAACGCTATCTTTGGGTGAGATTTAGTGCAAGTTTGCTGGTTATTAACTACTTGATAGCTATTCTGAGTAAAGGTGAAGAAGGGATGGGTGTTTTAAAGGTGCTACATGGGAGAACACTAAGAAACGTTGCAGACATTTATAAATCTCGGATTATTTATGTAGGAGTTCTATAGTTTTTAGACCCGTCTCGGTGGCGTAGTTGGCTAACGCGCTTGTCGTGTTGAAGCTCGACTGCTGAGGACGGGGAGATCGAGGTTCGAATCTCGGTCGGGTGAACTGGGTGTGGTTTTTCCTAAATTGTTTTCCACTCTCCATCCACGCAAATGCGGGTTCACTTCCTCTTAATTCATCCTTCCCAAGTCCTAATCCATTAGAGTAATTAGTACTTAAAGCGTATAACCCGAACGGGTAGTAAGACGTGGTGCTAAATATTATTATTATTATAGTTTTTAGTATTGTTTTCATCAAAACAGGGGAAAGTTTGGACTAGCTACACAGTTAAAATTGTAAGGTTGAAGGGTTTTAAAAAATTTATAGTAACTTACATAAAACCCTATAAAACAATTCCACATTATCTTGAAATTGTCTGTTGTGACCCTAACAAAACGTTACTTTATATGATAAAAGAAAGCTAGATCTAGGTTTATAACCTTTTTATTTACTCTCGGAAATACAAATTTTCACGTAAAGCGTTGTTAGTTAAAAAATTATAATTTAAACTCAAAATTAAAAGTTTTTTACTGGTCCGAGACCTGCTGATAATATTCACCTTTATTTGGTTGTAAACGACATAAAAAATATCCAACAACTCGTTAAATAACGTAGGGTTTTCTAAACGTCTGCAACACGTCTCAGTACTCTACTATTTAACACCCTTAAGATTCGGATGGACACCTACTATATAAGAACGATAAAGTTGTGCCGGCTATTGCTTAAAAAATATGCATAGTAATGCTCCGGTGAGGTGTTAGCACATGGTACTACTTGGAGTAGAGATTTGCCAAACCTCGAGATGTCCATCCGAATCTTAAGGGAAGAGGCCGGGAATATACGAAGTTGGAAAACCAGGGTGGCCATGCACGTGTAAAACTGGGTAAACAAAGGGAATATTTTCTTCCCCCAAAAAAACATGAGAAACTAAAGGAAATTTTATATTAATAAAAAGAGTGACATTCCTGGAAAACCTACCCTAGTGTATCCTTCTGATTAAACCATGATCTTCCAAGCCAGAGCTAGTGTGAACCGTGACTCAACCTTACCTTGCCGCCATAATCTGGGTAGTCAGGGTTCACGTGGTTTTGATTAAGGGTTTTGTTCTTATATTTTACCAAAGTGTTAATTTATTATTACAAATTAATATGCATTTTCCATTTACGAAGTAGTTGAGTCGAACCGACCTCATAGCCCTGCAATCAGGTCGTTTCATCAATTTCCAATATGAATTATGTCATGTGAGAACATGCATTTTACTTTAATTAAAACTATTTGTAGCTTACTTCAGCTTAAAAACTTACGTCTAAAGTTATTGTAATCTTCAATTGTCAAAGTATCCCGTACTACAAATCTATATAATTGCACCCGCCTCGGTGGTGTAGTTGGCTAACGCGCTAGTCGTGTTGAGCTCGACTGCCGAGGATGGGGAGATCGAGGTTCGAATCTCGGTCGGTTGAATTGTTAGTAGCTTTCCCTAAATGGTTTTCCACTCTTCCTCCACGCAAATGCGGGTTCACTTAACCTAAATTCAACCTTCCCAATTCCTAATCCATTAACGTAATTAGTACTTAAGCGTATAACCCGAACGGGCAGTAAGACGCGGTGCTAAATTAAAAAAATATATATATATATCATTGCATTTTTATGGGTATTTTTTTTAGTACATAGACAAACTTAAAAATTGAAAAATGGTTTTCCAATTTAAAAGCTTCAGTCGTCAGCAAACTAAACTGTTTTTGGCTCAAAATGTGTTTCTGTATAATAACAGTGGTAAATAACGTGAACGTGGATCGTGCTCTGTATGTCAATAGACAAACTGTAGAGACCTCAAATTGTAGGCCTAATACTAGCTACGAACTGCTACTTTATTTATACATCCTTGGTAAACACCGTGTCTCATGGTTTCAAGATGTGAGTAAATACTCGTTGTCCACAAACACTGGAAATGAGTTATCTCCCGTAATTCAACGGCTAAAGAGCCCGCCCGGTACGTTCGCCACCTTAGCTCACTTGCTAGTGTATCTGTCTACTGTGCTAAGGATCCTGGGTTTGATTCCTGGCACGGTCGAAATGTTTCATTGGTGAAATGTGGGTTTACCCCTTTCATATTGGTGAATTAACGTTCGGGGGCTGGCTGTTGTCTTTTTTTCTAGATTTAATTCATAAGTAGTGTGTTGATATAATCAATCGGCTCAGAAAGAGCACGTTAAATTCTCCAAAGAAAAAAAAGAGAGAGAGAGAGCCCAGTATCACCTCACAGATAGTGTGTAACTTAAGATAAAACATCTCGAACCAAGCGTCGCATCGAGAGGTAAGGTAGTTTGGAGTCTTCATTTAGAATTTTTTTTAACATATTAAGAAAAATCAAATAGTTTTTATTATTTGAAAAACTATTTAACTGATTTCATTATCGTTGTTTTCAGCAGAAAATTGCTTTTTGATGTTTTCCGGTTCGAGCGTAATCTTGTATTTAATATTCCGGTTAATAGGCCGTCAGATGGGATTTTAAACAACACCGTACCTCCGGGATATATACTTTCTCGGATAAATTATTTTGTTGTTGTTTTTTTATTGCTGTTAATTCATCAATTTGACTCATCTAATCTGGTTTGCCGGTGACGAGGAGATCTAGGTTTAAATCGTGGATGGATGTACAGAGGATTCACTCCCTCCCCCCTAAAGGTATTACCATTCTCCTTCCACGCAAATGCGGGCACGTTTATTTTAAATTCTACTTTACTAATTCCTTCTCCATTAGCACAAACAAAATGCGTACAACCCGGAGTTATAGTAAGACGTGGAGGGAGAATGTATAACATTACTATCTATAGTTAGGTGGTGACCTGGTGGTCTAGGGGAAGGTGTCGGACTTCTGTACTGGCGTCCGGGGTTCAAACCTCGGTCCCGGCACAGACCTATCTGATTATCAAACCCTTCCTTTACTTCTGACAAGACGTGTATGAATCACAACTTGTGAATGTGGGGAATGCCAGGCCTCCATCGTGGTTCGGATTCCACGTTAAACTGCAGGTCCTCCATTTCATCTCGCAATCACCATACCATTACACATTAGTGAAAGTGCGTATAACCCGAACGGGTGGTAAGACGTGGTGCTAATAATAATAATAATAATAATAATAATAATAATAATAATAATAATGTTAGGTAAAGTCATAAACTAAACCCAGGACCCGCTACTTAATGTACAGTCTCTCTACATACTTGCGGTGGAGTGTAAGAAAACGTGAGCTAAGCTCCGTATTTTTATAGTTTTTATAGGGAAATACAACTTTTGGACAAAATCACTTGATATACTTAGTTTAATTTTATACATCCCAAAGTTTCTTGGGCATTCTGTAATTTTGAACAGGACTCTTTCTCTTCATATACGAAGTTTCTGATCAAATTACGCGATGCTCACCAAAAATATTCAAAAACTGTCGAGATTATTATGTGTAGAAAATTAAATAGATGTATCTACTAAATAAATATTTTATTTATTTTTGTACGAATTGTTTATTTCTATAAAAACTTCCAAAATACTGACAAACTCTCGTTTCCTTACGGGTCTACCTTGAGAATATAGTTTGAATTAATGTGAAATAAATTCACAAATTAGGCACGCATAAGTAAAATATATCAAAATAAATCGTTTCTAACGTTTAAAATGAATAATAAAAACAACTTATAGCACGATTTTTTTTTACGAATATTCTTTAAAAGCTCTATTTTCCAACCAGAATTCTTGTACATATTGTAAGCCTTTGGTGGGCAAAAACGGTCTTCCAGTTGGCTAAAAAATACCTCCTTGGCGAGCGCAGGCGAGTTATACCGACCGATCGTCTAACAATATTAGCGATATTAATGCCAACATTTGCCATGTGGTAAGCACGATAAACCCGACGGCTATTAATCTCAGTTTTCTAGAACGGAAATGCTACTTGTTTTAGTCAAATAGCTAATTTTCCCTGACTAGGCTTAGTTTGACCCCGTTCCAGACACACTGCTTTAAAAAAAAACTCCTGAAGCCCCGGGGATCGCACCCAGTAAATCGTTAATAAATCGGGCTCTAGGTTATTACTTAAAAAAAAAGAGATTAGATTAGTTCCCGATTTGTTCTTTATTGAATTGAATGTGTTCCAGACAAGTAAAATAATCTAACCACGGCGTCGCGTCCGTTCCAAACACATGTTTATCCGATGTTGCCATGTGATAGCTCAGTGGTACGGGGTGTTAGAGAGATAAGAAATCTTTTATGGATAATTATGTTACTAGTAGTATCCCCGCATCGAGGAACAAGTGGACACAGGCGTTTGGTTTTATGGTGACGGTGGAGGCTGGGGTTCGAATTCCGGCTGTGTGTATTGGGTTTTATATTTTCACCAAATGGTTTCCCACTCTCCCTCTGCGATATTGCGACGGTTTTTAACTAAAATTCTACTCTTATTATCCCCTTACATCACGTTTTTTTTAATCGTTGCATATTTACTACCTGTTCGGGTAATACGCATATATGATAATTACTCTAATGGTGTAGGGAGGAGGACGGAAGCATTTGAGAGAAAATTTACATAAGTCAATTTTTCATAGTAAGAACCTTATCTGACAGATAACCAATTTACCCGATCTACTTTCACGTAATCATACGTCAAGTCATGTGATTTCAGCTTTCACTTTAGATATAAATTACAAATATCTATATAATAATGCTAATACAATCTTAGGCCTACTTATAATGTAATCATTTCTGGTCGGAATAAATATACTGGTATCTTATAAAGGACTCTTTTGATTGAAATTGACTATAGCACAACAAATTTTACATATGAGTTTGTATCGCGTTGTAATGATATTGGTTTGGATTACTATAAATTATGTAAAAAGTCATGGATGAAGGTAATTTTTCTTTAAAGTAATATATGTAGAGTATCCTTTTAAGATTCATCCATGAAGAAACACGCACTTCTCAGAAATAATGTGAAAAGGATTTCACCTTTAAAATATATTTGCTATACCATATTTCCTGTTAAAAGAACAACTGGGTTGTTTCCTGTTAAAAGGAACCACTTCGCAGTATTTGGTGAAGACGTCAATCCCCTATACCAATAAGAAGCTAGCCTTCACAACACCTGTCGCCAGGACTCTTTCTATTAGTTAGATTTTACACTGTTGGTGAGGGGAGAAAAAGGCAAGGGGTATGTCATATATAAACCGTTGTGCGTACATTCAAGGCATCTCCCTCTGTAAGGGCATACCTTAGCAGACCTATTATGTCACAGGCAGACCCAATAACATTAGAGGAACTAAACAACACAATAAAACACCTCCCAAAATAGAAAGCGCCAGGCCACGACCGACTGCTAAACGAGACAATTCAACCATTTCCTCCCATAGCCACACTAACGCTACTACACATTTTCAACGCCCTACTTTCACTATGTCACTTCCCCGACGTGTGGAAACTGGCGAGGGTGATAACACTCCCCAAACCTGGAAAGGACCCAATGTTTCCTCAAAACAGACGGCCATTAAGTCTTCTCAACTTCCTCAGCAAAGTTTTCGAAAAATCGATTTTAAAAAGACTAAAACACTTCAGTGAAACCAGAAATATCATCCCCAAACTTCAATTCGGATTTAGGGAAAAGCATTCCACTATATACC
>CABFOV010003325.1:11311-24654 GCA_902141375.1 Timema poppense | reverse complement strand
GTGTGTGTGTGTGTGTGTGTGTGTGTGTGTGTGTGAAAATGAACTGATCCTACGGGTTTTTATATTTTCTTTGAACTGCAAGAACAAGTAAAATAAATAGTAATAGTAAAAAAAGCCCAATAGCCGGCACAAGTAGAATGAATGGACCAATGGGGGTGCTAGGTAGGCAATCGTCTGTCAGGACACGGGGGAACTTGTAATGATCTGTGTGGCTGACGTCACATCCGCCACTCTCTTCAAAGAAACCTCTATAATGACCCCGGCCACAACTGCGCTGCGTTTCATTCGCTGCCAACTTATTTTTTTTATCCACTTCATTTTCTTTTGTTCTGGAGTTCTATACTTCTACTTGTGAAATTATGAGATCTTTGTGTGGTTTCTGCACATACTACTCCTTTTATTCCCACGTAATCCCATTTTTTCATCTTACTGAAACTAAACTTCTGCTGCTTGTGAGTACTATTCCCCTCTGAATGAAAAGTCTAAAATAATATTCCCGTTAGTTATTATTGGAAGAACAATAATATTCTTAAATCTTTTTACAGTGTTGCAGAAAGTATAAAAGTGAACATTTTGTTTGTAATCACAAAGTTAAGCTTATCTACGTTACAATGCACAATTTCATCATTTTCACGAGCCGCCACTGCATATATATATATATATACATACATACATACATACATACATACATACATACATACATACATATATACCAAGCTTTCGTACCCATGCGATTCTTGATGTTGCCATGTTGATAGGAATGTTCGTTCGTCGTTGTGAGTTTCTTGTTTGGAGTGTGTTGTGAAGGACCTGTCATCTTAAGTATTAGCTGCACAGCTCATTAGTGTCTGGCTTCACTAATTGCCTAAACTCTCCAGCTGGGTACGGGACCCCCTTTCAGGTCATCGTACCCTCTTCTTGGCTGTCTGTAAACACCTACAGTGGGATTCGTGTGGAGAGGAACTTTTAGAAAGTAAGAGCCTACTAACATATATTTTAAAGGCCAATATTGATAACATTTTACTCTATTATTTAATTTTATTTGAAGTATTTAGCCTGCATTTTCTTAAAAGACTAATGATATCAACACATACTTACTCTATGTGATTAGGTACTTGAAAGTTTATTGCCGCTCTTTTAAAAGTATGCCACGTGTCCCTATCTTGAGATAGTTCTATGCAGTTCACCTCATTACACCCTACCCCTATCTTGAACTTGTTAGTTCCTGTCCACTCAATTTTGAGGTTCATTCTAATGGTA
Organism: Timema poppense; assembly: GCA_902141375.1. Classification (NCBI taxonomy): domain Eukaryota; kingdom Metazoa; phylum Arthropoda; class Insecta; order Phasmatodea; family Timematidae; genus Timema; species Timema poppense. Next base: position 23,394 of record CABFOV010003325.1, on the reverse strand, counting down.
TCCTCCCATCAACACACGAGTGATATGACACATGAACTAACTTAACAATAGAACACACAACAGCCAGATTTTTCTCTGTTAATTCATCACTGTTAATGGGGAAGTATCAATTTAACCACTGTTAAAAAAAATGGCCTTGCTGGGAATCGAGCCCGGGACCCTTAGATTAATAAGTAAACACGCTACCGACTGTTATAAGGTGTTGGATTTTACCTTAATCTAGGTATTATTTCATAGGTATTATTAGTATTATTATTATTAGCACCGCGTCTTACTACCCATTCGGGTTATACGCGCTTACGCTAATGTGTAATGGTAGGGTGATTGTGAGATGAAATGGATAACGTGGAATCCGAACCACGGTGGAGGCCTGGCATTCCTCACATTCACAAGATGTCTTGTCAGAGGTGAAGGAAGGGTTTTCATAGGTATCAACAGTCTATTAAGGTGGTGGTGTAGAGAACGCCAGATAAGGGAAGTGTTTTTATAGTTTTTATAGCAAAATATTATATTTGGACAGTATAGATAAAATATTGCTCCAGTACAAACTTAGAATCTAATTTTATTTGCATGGTGACCCCAACAGTTGTTGAATATCTGTCAAGGGTGTCCTGGAATTTAATAACAAATTTTTCTCTTCATTAAAAAAGTTTCTCATCTGCATCACGTTTTACTACCGATTCGGGTTATAGGCTTATGTAATAATTACGCTAGCGGTTTTAGGTTTGAGGAAAGCTATACTTATAGGAAGTGTACCCGAATTTGCATGGAGGGAAGGTGTGTGGAAATCAATTCAGGAAAAACCTCCCTCACTATACACAACAGAGATTCGAACCTCGATTTCCCTGTTCGGCAGTCAAGTCTACTCTGAGAGTAGCGCCTAGATCAAGAACTGTTGACATCAACATATGGTGTATACAATTCAACTTTATGTTTCTACTGGAACAATATTTTATTTATATTATCGAAAAAAGTTTTGCTATAAGAACTTCAAAAACACCGCACTTAACTCGCTTACCGCTACATCCCCACCCTAATAGTGACAGCTACAGATCACACGACTAGACGTATGAACATATTAAATAGTTATGATACATTTTTGTAACTGTCAAAAAATACTTTCAAATCCAAATCGGACTGTAGTTATATCCGAACCGGAGCTCACGAGTTCGAAGGCTTCGTGCTGGCAGTCCTATGATAGGGGTGTTGAGGGTTTGAATCTCGCCCGGGTACACTGGCGAGGGTTTCCAACACGATATCAATCCTAATGATTTTATCATTCCCTCTCCACATTAGTACGGGTGCACTTGATCTCCAAACAGGCTTCTTCATCCTTAACTATTATATTTTGCCTTTAATGATTATGGTGTTTAAATTAACGATTAAAAAAAAATCACTGTAAAAGTATTCATTATTCTTTTGGAGAAGGGATTTGGGGTGGGAACAGAATGCTTGTGAGGCGTTAGGGTTGGTCAGATGAGAGGGTTGTGAATTAAAACTAATGTTTAGATGTGTGTGCAAACAATGAAGGTTATATCTTATAATTAATTTTTTAATGATATTTAACGTGCGGTATCTGAACCGACTGATAATATAATATAATCACCCAAAAACTAGTTTAACTCATGAATAAACCCATGAGTAAGTCCAATGTTCTTCAATTAATCACCATTCCCTATTTCATCAGATATACATTTTTCGGCCGTGCTGGAAATTTAACCCTGGATTTGTGCTTAGTTTCTATTTTAGTATCCGTAAAGTATGTACTATTAATTAATGCATTTTTTTCTAATTGAAATATGTTTTCACACTTAAACTGTATAAAATATTTTATATTAAAACTAAAGTACAATATATTAGCTAAGTTAAGGGTCTTGAGTTCAATTTCCGGTATGGCTTAATTATTTATTATTGGTGAAATGTGGGTTTCCCCGTTCTCCGTGATGAATTAACGAGCCGGGTGCTGAGTGTTGTGTATGTTCTAGATTTAAGTTTGTTTATAAGTCGCGTGGTGATATAATCAATCGGTTCAGAAAGTACACGTTAGATAATACCTCAAATAAAATAAAATTAAAATAAAATCATTTAATTTGATAAATTAAATACAAACTCGTAAGAGCCCTTTCCCTTGAAATTACTCTAATTTTCAACCCTATTTGGACACATTCCCACATTTAAAAGGTCAATTTTATAGCTGCAACATTCTGGTACAGTAGCCCCATGGCTTCTTTGGTGCTGACTGAAAGCTCACAGCTAACTTCTGACAGTCAATATTTAGGTATATACCTAAATTTTGACTGTCAGAAGTGACAGCTGCTAAACACATGTGTTTGCATTTCATTTGGTTCGGCGTAGGGATACATAATTGGGTCTGGTAACTTTTCAAAACCGTCAGCTGTCAGTCAGCACCAAAGAAGCCATGGGGTTACTGTAGTTTAACGCCAGCAATATTTCTATTCTACCATTAATGCGCGGTATGTTCTATATTACTTTTTGAATGCCAAATATGAAGACTCTCTACAAATCAATGCGTGTGTCACCCTGGCGCCAAAGTTATAATCCACATAAAAATTAAGTATGTAGTAACAATGTTCAAGCGAAACACATTACAAGTGTATGAATCATGTTCATCCACATTACGTTAAAAAAAATGTAAAATGCTTTCATAACTCTTAATTATGTTCTCCTTGTCTAGAAGCCCTTCCTTCCCAGTGGTGCATCTCAGGCAGGGTGAGGGGGAATAGGGTAGCTACCCCCACTCCTCCTTTAAGACCCGAATAATTTTAATAAAAACTTAAAATACATCAAGTAGAACTATAAAATTGAGCACTGAAAATTTGTTGAATGAAATTGATCAAGATTTTATAGTCTAATAGGCAACTGATTTCAACAAGCTGCCAAGCCAAATCCACTCAAAATAGCTTCTAGAGTTATCAAATTTTCGTAAATTTGCCAAGCGAAGACCATTTAAAATAGCTTCAAGCATCAATTTAAAAAAAAATCAAGAAATTACCCCTTCAAATAGCTTCCAAGTGCATCCACATTTTTTACCTTTTAATGTAGAGGGTCCTCAGACTCTCCTTTGGGTTGGAGGGCAAACCTTAAAAAAACACCTTTATTTTTCTAACTACTGTTTCCACCCCCTACACCCTTCCACCCCACCTCCACCCCCCAAAAATTAATTTTGGCTATTTATGTATGCTCTTTACTTCCAGGAACACCCTCTTTTTATTTTATTTTTGTGATCTTCATCTGTAATTCAATAACTGATGCCAAATACTTATACATTTCATCCCCGAAAATTGCCCCTTTAAAATACTAAAGGTATAATTCTTGTGAAATTAATCGTTAAATTGCTATAAAGCTATTTTATATAAAAAATTTGTTATCCACCCTTATGCTACTAGATTTTTAAATATCAAGTTTGCGTTTAAAATTTTCCCGTCACATTTAAATATAATGTAGGTCCTATACTATTTCAGAACATGCACAATAATTGTGGTAGGCTTGCGTGTCCATCCCTGCTGGTCATTACGAACACTAATTGATATTAATTGTTAATCATTCGTTAAGATTAACTGTGCTTGTATATGCAGGGGAAGCTTAGATTAAACGTTTTGATGCAATTTTGAAATAATTAGAAGTCGATATGCGTCATGATTGCATATGACTAATTTTACGATGGCAATTGATTTACAGATAAATGAGACTATCAGCCGATATTTGCAGGGTCAAGTGTGTACATGAATGATTCTCGGGAAATTTTCATTTTACATTTTACGTGATTTTGTCTTTAACTACACTCATTCTAAATATATATTTTTTATTTGCAAGTTATTGATTTCAATAAGGTTTTTTTTATCTGTCAAAAATTCAGGTCACAGTTGTTTTCTTACTTCCCCTTGGGCGATGATACACGCCAAACAAAGTTGGCTCGGTAATAATATGACGCCCCTGCCCCTACAGTGAATGGGGGCGCGCCCGCGTCCCGGCACTCTGTTGACCTGGTTCCCGAGTGACCATATCGCCACACCACACAGTATCGACTTCTCGCTCGGCGGCGCTCGGCCGCGCTCGGTGCTCCTGTCAGAGGGATGCTGCTGACGACTCGACGGCCCGGTTGCCTACCTCCAGTGCGCCGCGACGCTCCCAGCCGACCGACTCGAGGAGATCGTTGGTTCGAAGCTCTAGAAACCAAAATAAAGTGGGAGGCCATCACCTCCACGTGCTTCGTCGCCGGTGGGCACTCCCACATGTTTTAGTGGTTTTTTCCCCTCGAGTGAAACGTTTGCGTCACCCTCGCTAAGTCTGTCTACTTTCTTTAAATAATTCTTCAGGATCATAGGAAATTTCGACTGTTTATTTTTAGTACTTTTGATCAATCATGTGTGATATGTCAAGATTTTAATAACCTGGTTATTCTATTGTATTTTATTGTTGTGTGTCTGTCACTGTCAAATTGTTAGGTACATTTTTTCGGCAAACTAAACATATATGTTATGGTTTACGCGTAGGCTTTCTGTTAGACTGCTAGTCCCAACTATCGACCTACAGTGTGAACATAAATTATGAAAAATAATTAGTTATAAGTGTCCCGGAGAGTATCGAGTGTTTTTTTTTACGTTTAAATATGTAGTAATGTTGGCTCTTTACGTGGCAATGTCGCTCTTATGGATAGAAGATGATGTGAACTGTATTTCCTTTGGAGTTCTATGGATATTAGTTTCCATTTTATTTTTTTAAACTCTCGGTGTTTATTGATATCTACGGAAGAGGTTTGTGATAAAACACTCCTCTGCGCGTAACAACATTTTATGTGAAATATTTAACAGCGATATTTATTGATCATCTTTTACTCTATCGGCCAGTGACTGGAGTTTGTTTTGTCTCTTGTCGATGGGACCCTAGTCCTCCCCCCTTTGCCACCTCAATGTCGCAACCGCATTGTGATTAATTGATCTTTGATGAGGTACAGTAGCGCGTGGGAACTGATATATTATTTGAATTACTTCTCGCCAATGCGTTCCTTTCGTATGAACATTTCGATTTAGTTAGAGCTTTACGTTGATTAAGAACTATTGTAACTAATCGGTAATAAAACTTGTGCGAGATGTAAGATTGACGACGCTCGTGGGTTTTTATCAATACTATCGACTGGGTTATTTAACAGATTCCCACGGTTCGCTGTTGAAACATCTTGAACTGGCGGTTTAAAGCCACAGTAGTATATATATACCTATTCCCGCTTCTTTGTTAGTTTGTTAGGTCGTTGTGGTAGTTGGCTTTGCGCACCTTGTAACGGCTGAACGTGTTCTGTGTCTCGTTAGCTCTGCAGACATATCTCCCCTGCCCCCTTCTCCTTGGCGCCGCGACGTCACGTGGGGATTGTGAGGGGGTTATCTAGTCTTGTCTCTTACGTCTCGTTACTCTTGCTGAGATCTCGAAGAGTGAAATTATGTGACGTGTGTGTGTGTGTGTGTGTTTTTTTTGTCATTGGTTGCCATATTGAACAAATTGGTTTACCCTGGTTTCTTCTTACTAGGAAATAAGTGTTAATCCAAAATATGACGTTTATTCAATCAGCCTTTATATTACTACCAAGTACATGTTGAGAGAATTATGTAGTCAAAATAGAAAGGAAACTGCGTCTCTTACGTCTGGTCTCAATAATTAATTACTAATTAAAGACTAATTAGTCTTGTTTGAACTAGCAGTGTTTATGTTGTTTTAGATTTACGTGCAGCTTAATATAAGTATGTTTACTATTTCAGGCTTTCCAAACTAATATTAATGAATATAAGCATAGATGGTTGCTCCTGACGCAGTGATATCTTGTTTGAAAAAAAAAAATGACAATACTTAAAACACAAACGATACCATATTCATGGTTGAGTCTGTGTGTTTGTTAATAATAGTAAAATTAGGTACATCGAATTTTTTTAAATATCGTTGTTTCAAACTCATTTGAATATTGGCTTTCAAAAAGCTAATATAGTTTTTGAAATAAAAAATAGTAAAATATGTAAAGTTAATTGTAAATGACTCAAAGGTGATTTTTCCGTGTTGAACTGGTCGTGGGAAAAAGAAAATTTAGAAAACCTTGTAGTTAAATCAACTTTAATGCTTTGTTGAGTTCAAGAATAACATATGCCTGCACAGTGAAGTCACTTAAGTTCAATTGACGCGCACACGTGACTCCCACGTTTTGATAAGTGCAAGCACAGTACCATTTATTCTAGGATTGCCACCTGAAGACAGTGAGTTCGGAGTATCCGATATCGGGTCGTTGTATTTTTGAGGTAGACAGTGAAGATGTTGAGGTGCCAATAGTGTGTCGGGGTACTCCTCCACCCCCACAAGGAGAGGGATGGACTCCCTGGACCGGCTGTTGATGAGCGCAGGCTCCGTGCCGCCACTACCCGCGCCTTCAACTGCCACCGCCGACCACCACCGTACCGCTCTTGTTTCCGCCAACATCTCCGCCGCCACCGTTGGCCGCAAGGGTCGCCACCTCACCGGCACCTTCTGCCTCACCGGCGACACCATGGAGGGTATCATCCAATGCTTGGTCTTCCTCAAGGCGTTCTCGGTGAGTTGAGGATCGCCGCTGATGACCAACTAAGTGCAATGCGCATGTCGGATGGCATTTTACCTTTAAACTTACTTGAGAGATTGTAAAAGTTTTCCCGAAGAAATGCGAGGGACTATAGGGATTAGAAAGCGTTTATAAAGTAGATTTGTTATGAGGTTTTATTTTAAATATACCTTTTTACTCACAAAATATTTAATTTAATTTCACATTATATGTTTATCAAATATTAAAATATCAAAGGAGTAAAGTTTCATTTAGTAACGATTGAAATTTCAATATACAAATTTTAATATGTTCTTTAAACTTAGTCGCGTACAAATCTCATTGATAAATACCCACTTTGTTATGTTAGTATCCTAATCATATTAACCAATACCCCTAACTTAAGCCTAACTAACCATACCTCGGTGACTGTTTCCCTTTAGGGGAAAATACCCAAGATACTAGCAAGGAATCAAACCCGGGCCCCCTATGTTGTTAGCCAGGAGCTCTGACCATTATACCACGTGGCTAAGAGTGAATTATGGTGTATAAGTGAAACTAAATCAGAACACCAAATCATCTCCAAATGAATTTTATGCTTGGAAGATCTCTCTTTGAGAAAATATCACCAAAGGTGTTGTCAAGGTGTATTTTTTGATGCTTTGTTTATACCACCCGTCTAGGCTGTACACATGTCTTTCACTAATACATTATGGATGAGGAGGGTAAAATTAATAGGAAATGTACCTGCATTTGTGGGGAGAGAAAGAGGGTCACCATTTAGTAAAAACAACACCCTCAGTACGCCTATCTGGGAGTCGAACCTTAAGGTTCCAGTCATCGGCATACCAGACTTAATGAGCTTGAAATTTTAGACCGCGTACCCACCAATGGCTTAGGCATGTTAAACAGGTTTGAAGTTTTATAAATTTTCGAACACAATATATTTTTTGGATGGTCGTGGTTGAAAGAGTTGAGCTTTAAATGTTGATCAACCACCTCTAAGATAATGTTTTATGAGCAATTTAATGATGACTGTTTTATCTAAAAATGAAAATATTTTTAAAATGACCCCAACGTTTTAGTTCCGAATGGGTATATTGGGAGTGTTTGACATGAAAAATAACCCTGTGTACTTTATTTGAGTAAAAATTCGATAAAGGGTCTTTGACTGAGGAGTGATTTTTGAATTTTCGAATTATTTTGAAAATGGCTGTAACGATTTTTCTTAAAATGTATATTTGGGGAATGTTTGACATGAACATGAAAAATAAAACTGTATTCTTATTTTTTGGGGGAAAATTCTGTTTTGGGTCGTTTACTGATGACTGTTATTTTTAAATTTGAATATTAAAAAGAAAATGGCTTAAGCGATTTGGTTCAAATTTGACATCGGGAGATTATTTTACGTATCGCTAATAATGTATCTTTATCTATCTAAAATAGATTAATTCAAAGGTAGTTTACTTACGACAAATTATATAAAATTTGAATGTTTTGGAAATTGACGGTGACCTGGCGGTCTAGGGGTAAGGTGTCAGACTTCTGTGCTGGTGGCCGTGGTTCAATCCTCGGTCCGGGCACAGATTTATCTGATTACCAAACCCTTCCCTTCACCTCTGACAAGACATCTTGTGAATGTGAGGAATGCCAGGTCTCCACCGTGGTTCGGATTCCACGTTAAACTGTATGATTCCACGTTAAACTGTAGGTCCCTCATTTCATCTCGCAATCACCCTACCATTACACATTAGCGTAAGTGCGTATAACCCGCACGGGTAGTAAGACGCGGAGCTAATAATAATAATTGGAAATTGACTTTAAAGATTGAATTCGAAATGGAAATCTGTTAATTGTTTTTCATGATAAATAGGTAATCGTTTTTATTTTTAGAAATATCAAATAACTTTATGGTAGTTAACATTTTTTTTAAAATTGGGATTTAAAAAAAATATATATGAACGATTTAGTTTAGAGCATATATATTAATTTGGATTTCCTAAAAAAAATATTCGAACGATATATATATATATATATATATATATATATTTAAAAAAATCCAAATTAAAAAAAAATCAACTACCATGACATTATTTGATATTCCTAAAAATAAAAACGTGTTCTTATTAATCATGAAAAACAATTATCAGATTTACATTTTGAATTCAATCTTTAAAGTCAATTTCCAAAACATTTAAATTTTCTATAATTTGCCCTAAGTAAACTACATTTGAATTAATTTATTTTAGATAAAATAATACTAAAACAATATTTTGGGAATTTTCTTCATAGCCATAACACACAATATGAGAAAGTTTGTGCGTTTGTGTGTATCATTTATTTTTATTTAACTTTGTGTAACCCTTCACACGAAACGTAATCGCTGTGGTGTAAACGAAAATAACAAAATTACAATTTTGAAGGACAAACTATTTTGCGTGACCTTATCTAATTAGACGGACTTTGGTGTTGGTTAGAGTTGGCAAACTGACTGCAACACACCAACGCCTCAGTTTTACTAACGCCGCAATCGAATAGTCCGGCAAAAACCTTCCCTAACCTCGAAACTGTTGAAACTTCGGGTGATACTGCCTTGATCAATAGGTAAAATTTGACGAGCATTCAAACGATGCTGAATAACTAGTTATCTATCGATAACCCTACAAGCTTTGCGTCTCTTTAGAAACTAATCTGGGGAAATGTACGTTAGTTCAGTTGTTTTCTGGGCATAGCGACAGAAAACGGAGTTCTTGAAAATGATCATGGGCATCGCTTTTAAAAGATCTTGAATAGCAAACCGCAACCCATATTTAAAGGAATTTTAATGGTATGCACATTACCTGCTTCGGTGGTGGCATGGTCTAAGACGTCACTCACGTGTTGGACTAGACAACCAATGACAGAGAGATTGGTGTTATAATCCTAGTAAGGTGTACTGAGGGTGGATTTTCCACTTTCCCTTCATGCATATGCGTGTACACTTCCTTTACATAGAATATTTTTCATCTCAAACACACTATAGTAATTATTACATATGCGTATAACACGAACGGATGTTAAGACGTTATGATATATATATTCACTCATTTCATGTTTGGATTAGTTTAAATTTCCAGTCAACCGATGTTCTTAATACGGTAAGAAATAGATTGCATATGTCACACTGTTACCACACAACATTAAAGGCTCTGATATAATTTAATGTTATAATTTGACACAAAATTTTTACAAACGCTACCCAATGAGGCGGTTTTGTTCAGGTGATGGGGGACGGGTTAGGGTGGAACGACGGATCAAACATGGTTCACACCTCATACGACCCTTACATCCCTCGATTTCATTTATTTGTATACGTGATTATTCATCACGCGCAAGTGGTTCTGTCTCTAGGGACGTGATAGGTTCTATGTTCTCCCCATTCCACTTCTTTCCTACTCATGCTTGTCAGATTTAAAATTAATTAGTTAATTAGTTGTTCCTCACCCCGTCCTCTCTTTTGCCCCTAACCCGTGGCCCGGAATATCTGCGGAATCCCCGCCTAGCCGCTTATCCCAACTTCCATCGCTAATTACGCTGCTCCAGTCGCCTTGCTCTTCATTATTCGTTCCTCTTGTGGTGAGGTTTTCCACCCGGCTCTGATCCTGCGTCGCCGCCGCTACACCTTTACGACTCGCTATAGGTTTCCTGTGGAACGAGCGCAAATTAGTTCTGGGCGGGGGGATTATTTTAATTTCTCTGCTTTCTCTAATTAATCGGTGGCTAACGTTTTCATCTATGACCATAGCAATGGCGGTGTTAACACTTTGTGGTTTTCACTTTTTTCTAGCATGATGCACAAAAATAAAGTTTTTTTGCTTACTATATCATATCAAGAGAAACTATTGTGATCGTGGAAAATTCTTGAGATAATAACATTTTTACGTTTTATATGGACGCGAACCTAAAAAAGTGGATTTTACTATTCTGTCTGTCCCCATCCCATGTATGTCTGTCAGTCTGTCCCTTGTCACGGATTCAAAACAATTTGGTGGATTTAGTTCAAACTTTATATTGCGACATTATCGGGCTCTTCCACAAATTTTTTCTTTTTTCTTTTCTTCCTAGCCCTTGATTTAAGGGTAGTTTACTAATGAGTAATTGTTTTTAAATTCCAACGATTCTAATGATTTAATTTAAAATGCATAAGAGATATATATGATTTGTTTGGTATGCCAAATATCACTATATAATTGTTTTTCGGGGAAAAAAATCTTTGAGGCTTAATTTACTAATGACTAATTTTTCAAAAACTTGAAACATTTTACAAATGGCTCTAACGATTTGGTTCCAACTGGCTATTGAAAAAAAAAATATGAATCTATAATACACAATAATAGAAAGTTTGTATGATTGTGTCGTACCATTTATTTATTCTGTTAAGTAGTCATTTATTTACTACTTTTTTTGTCTGTCCCATTGATTCAAAACTAGAAATAACTTTTAAACGGTCAAGTCTGTTTTGTAAAACAAAATAGTTTAAAAAAAGTTATAAGAATTTGTATCAGTGTGCACATAGACTAAGATGTCCGTCTCGTGTTGTCTAACTCAATGTTGATGGGGAAGTTAGGTATCGAATCCCGGTTTTATACTAAGTTTGTTATTCTTAAATGGGTTCCTAATCTCCCTTACCATGGATGCTGCTACATTAGTATTCAATATGTGGATAGTCCGGACGTCTAAAAATGGTATTTGATACAATATAAAATAAATTTTCTTTCTTTCTTTGGTGGCCATAAAAATAAATAGCAGATTTACAAAATACACAGAACAAAATTAGCCTTTCTAATAATTTATTTTTATTTTGACAAACTATGTTTTCGCTATACTTTTGTACAAGGTGCGTTCGGGCTAGTTCACTATTGGGATAGGATTTAGGAAGGGAGAATATAGAGTAAATTCACTTTTATTCTCTTAGAAGGAGAATGGGAAGCGATGAAGGGAAAAACTCCTTATTTTACTTGACCGGGATTTAAAGCTTGATCTCACTGTCGCTAGCAATCCAAGCTATGGTTAGTCTGAGGCCTTAGACCATTGATTCTTAACCTTTTATTATTCGTGGGCTCCTAAATATCCTAAAATATTTTCGTGGCCCCCTGAATTTTACTAACATATTAATCATTAAAATTTATTCTAAAATAGTGGCTTTATTTACTGATTATAATAACAATCAAATAAAAACACATTATTTTACCTAAATGTATTTAATGGGACCTCTGCTGTTTAACACTTTCCACTAATTAATCTCTTTTGGTTTCATTTGTATTATCTAATGATATTCGCATGCAAGAGTGGATTAGGAGTCGATTTCGCTGCTTTGTTTTAATATTTATTACTGTGGAAAATTCCTTTTCACATAAATTAGTAGGAATAAAGGGCAGCAAATTTTAAATGGCGATGTCAAACAGATGGGGATTATATCTACTAGCCGTGATTTCTATTATACGTGCCCCCCCCCCCCCCCACCCCCCCC